>VMDO01003597.1:0-112286 GCA_007922755.1 Pedetes capensis
CTCGTTTATGTCATCTTCTGCCTCAGAGATCCTTTGCTCTGATTCATCCATTCTTGAAGAGAAGGATTCTTTAGCTGTGTTCAATTCTGATAATTTGGATTGAGTATCAAGCAAAGTGGCTTGATTTTTCTTAATCATTTCTAACTGGGATGACAGAGCAGCTTCCAAATTAGAAACCTTTCTTTCAATTATCTCCAGTTTATTTTTAGTATTTGTCTTTATTTCTCTTAGCATGTTTATAACCATGACTCTGAACTCTGACTCAGAGATCTCTAGTAATTGTGAGTCATTTGTGTTTGTATGATCTGTGAAGCCTTCAGCTCCATCCTGCCCCCTTGTGGTTTTAGTGATTTTATTTGATTTTCCCATAGCGGGGTCCAGAAACAGAATCTACCAGTCCGACTCCAGGGTGGGTAAGGGTTAGGGAGGCGATAGATTCCATTTCACTTCTAGGAACTGTAGTCTGTGTCCCGCAGGCGTGGTGAGAGTGTGCTGCCAAGGTTGCACTCCGTGTTGGGTCCGGGCCCGTCGGTGCGTGTGCGCAAAATCCCCTCCAAGTCTCTGGGATTCTATCGAGGTATGGCCTTGTTAATGTCTTATTTGTAGATTAAGTATGGTTTAAGGAGATGCATATGGATGCCAACATGACAAAGGGTTAAATTGTGATGGCTAGCTTTATTGTCAACTTGGCTGGGCCACAGTACCCAGATATCTGGTCAAACATTATTCTCAATGTTTTTGTAAAGGTATTTTTTGGACAAGATTAGCATTTACATTGGTGAGTTTTAAGTAAAACAACTTATTCCATACTATCAGTGGTTCTCAACTAATCAGCTGAATATCTTAACAAAACAACGACCTTCCCTGAGCAAAAAGGAATTCTGCCAGCAGACTGCCTTTCAACTAAGACAACAGCTCTTCTCTGGGTCTCCAGCCTGTCAGACCCACAATCAAATGAGCCAATTCCTTAAAATCAATATTTCTCCCCACCCCATTCCTGCTATGAATGTTGTTGTTAGGTGCCATCGAGTCAGTATCCAACTCATAGCGACCCTCATAGGGTTTTCAATGGCTGACTGTTTCGGGATTGCCTTGGGAGGGATTGCCAGGCTCTTCTCCCATTTTTGTGGTGCTGGGAATTGAACTCGGGACCTCAGAGACTGCAACGCAGTGCTCTACCAACTGAGCCAAATCCCAGACCCCTGCTATGAATAGAAGTTTATAAAAAGAATAAGACAAAAACAAAAGGAGCAGAACTCAGAGGAGGAGAAAGAAGAAAAGAATGAGAAGGAGGAAGAAGAGGAGGATGTGGGGGAGGAAAAGGGAAGAGGAAATAGGGGACAGGAGAAGGAGGAGAAACTTCAGAACCATAGATTGAAAAGTCATACCAACAAAGATCATAGATTGAAAGTCACACCAACAAAGCGTCTGGAAAAGTTAACATCAAAAGAAACTGCTAGACATAGCTTCTTCAACATTTTAAACTCCATGGAAAGATAAATTGGTACATTTCCAAGCAGAAAAATGTGGGCCAAGTTCAAAGGAGAAGTCCTCAAGGCTAGCTCTGGATTTCTCACAGCTCAATAGCAATGCAGGAGATGGTAGGGTGGTATTGTCACCAGCAGCACAGCGGAGACGTACAGCTCAGCATGGCCGCCTAGCCTGAGGAGTTCCCCTAGTTGGATCCTCCACTCAGGTTCAGCTGGGTCCTTGGCTTTATCATAGAAAAGAATTTTAGGACAAGTCAGCGAGAGTAAAACAAAGTTGTAGAGTTTATTAAGTCCACACTTTAGAATACATGTGGGCCATCTGAGGGAGATAGACATCCAAGACACAGAGATAGACTTCCCAGGAAAGTCAAAAAGAAAAAGGCTCTGGACACGTGTTCCCGCCAGTTTTCTTTAACCTAGGGCATGCCCCATGTGATGTCAGTGTGACATGAGCCTCAAGCACCTAGAAAGGCCCCTGTCATGGGCCAGGGAGCTGCCAATAAGATCAAAAGAAGTTCCATTGTTAAAGTTTAAGAAAAAAAAAGTCATGAGGGAGCTCCCTGGGCATGTCTCAAAGCAGCACAGAATTACAGAGGGGAAGGGAAAACTCAGAAGCTACATACATTTTTGACCCCAAGCATGGCTTATCGCTATTTTAACAATTTCATTATTTAAAATGTCTCTCAGAAATAATGTGTCTATGCAGGTACTCCTCACAGCAGTCTTCCTGGTAGTTGTGTGAAAGTTCTCCACTTTCAGCTGGTGAGACTCAAACCCAATCCTGGGGTAAAAGCTCTTTCCCTTTCCATGTCCCCCAAACTTCCTTATCTTTATATCCTGCCTCAGTATCTTCCACTGAAAACTGAGTGGAAATATGTAAGTTATAAGACATCTAATTTTCATTTCTACAGAAAGGTGTTTTTTGTACTGTCTAAACTGAGAACACTGGCCAGGTAACATCCTTTCTGCCAAAGGTGCTCAAAGAAGCACTATAAGATACTAAAGAGTGTAATTAGATTAAAAACATTGTTTTATAGTCATTTTTATTGAAAATAATTTGTAATAACTTCCAAACTGACTTTTCTTTAAGTTTTGTAATCAGTAAGGACTAAAAGCAAACAAAGTAAAAAAGAGGGGGGAAATGAGAAAGCAGAGAGATCCTAAGGTTATTAATTAAGAATGGGAAAAGTTAAGAGAAGTGACAAACCATGTAAACCAAAGAGGCAGTGTTGGTCATTTTCTAAAAAGAGTCACTCCATATCTGTTAATTCAGTACTATGTTGTTGATGTTATTTTTGTTGTTGTTGTTGTTGTTGTTGTTGTTGTTAGATGCGGTTGAGTCCAGTCCCACTCATGGCGATCCTCATAGGGTTTTCATTGGCTGTTTCTGGACTGCTTCCAGAATGGATTGCCAAGTCCTTTTCCTGTTTTTGTGGTGCTGGGGATTGAACCCAGATCCTCAAAGAGTGCGGAGCAGCACTCTACCAATTCAGTACTATGGTGATAGGAAAATCTCATTGGGTGAGGGTCCACAAACAGGAGAGAAGGTACTGTGACATACAGTAGAGCACGTTTATTTGGGGTGCAAATAAAGAGTGGGGAGGGGATGGGAAAGAGGAGCCCGTTGGCAGCAGTATGGGAGGAGAGAGGAAGAAAGATGGCTATTCCTGGGAGAAGTTGCCTTGGGGCTGGTGGTTATATAGAGCTGCAGGGAGACTTGGTGAGGAGCAATGGAGGGGTCTTCCGAGAGTGTGTATTCTTCTGGGATGTTGGCAGACAGTGAAAGTTTCGACCTTGGGGACCAGCTTACTTTAAAATGTTTCAACCATCTGCTTTTGGGTAGTATTTTGCCTTAGGGCCTTATATGGCTCTTTGTTCTCTTTTATAGAATTAAGAATGATTATAAAATATTTTAAAATGTTAAACAGAAATTCAAAAACAGAGCCTTTTCTTCATATACATTAAAAGACTAACAGGGTAAGAAAGTCAGTGTCCTGCTTCTGAGTTCAGTTTCTCATTGGCAGGTGGTGGGTGGCCTTGCAGGGAGAGAAGTGGCTTGATTTTAAGTAGAGGGAAGACATGACTGGGTTTGCATTTTGCAATATCAAAAGTGGACACAGATCTTTCTTTGTCATTTGAGCTAGTACCAAGATTAGCATGTGTGTTGGTATCATGTCTCAGAAAAGGTGCCTTCAGCCACGGCCATGAATATCCAGTCTGCGGGGACAACGAACATCAGTTTCTTTGTTGGACAATGGTATCCTTATTGTCACAAAAGATGCACCCATTATCATCTTTAACATTAGCTATTAAAATCTGATTTCAAGCTCACTAGACAATCTTATATTTATAACCAACTTCCCATATTGATTTGTTTCTAGCAAGATATTAAGCAGATCAATGAAGATTACTCTTCATTTAAAATAAAGAATTTAGCATTATGGTTTCATTTTTAAGTATGATATTTCTACAAATCTCCGATCTGCAATCTTCCTAAAAATATCTAATACAAACCTATAATCCCTTATTCACTACTCTGAAATCCAGAAAAGAAGGTTTTTTTGTTCTTTGTTTGGCAGCAACACTTGAAATGAACAGATGCAAAGCTATTTATAGTCTCTATCCTGCTCCATGAGAATACTCAGATGTTTTGCACAGAAATAAATGTGCTTGATTACAAGGTATCCTTTACTATATCTACTGAGATATGACTTTTGTTCTTTTTCGCATCTATAGTGATAATAATGTCTTTTTCTTTTATTATGTTTTAGAGTGAATTATAATGATTTCTTCATGTAAATTGAATTTGCTTGTAGTATATTATTTTTTCATAGATTACTGGATTTAGTTTCCTGATTTCTTAAAAGGATTTCTACATCCATGTCCACAAGAGCCTAAAACTTACTTTTGTAATGTTCTTGTCTGATTTTGAAATCAAAGTTATACTGGCATCATGAAATAGGCTAAAAAGTGATCTCTGTATAGTCCCTAAATGGTCTATGTAAAGTTAGTTTTATTTCTTCAATAAATGTTCAGTAAAATTCACAATCTTGGTATTTTTTTATCAGATTACATTTGCAAAAATACTACAGTAGACTGGGGATGTAGCTCAGAGGTAAAGCCAATGCTCAGCATATCAGACTCTGGGTTTGATGCTGAAGAAAAAAATATAGAACTATACATGTTTTTTAAAATTTTTTAAAAATTTAAAAATTTTAAATGTTGGTGCGTTGAGGCCAGGGGTGGTGGTGCATACCTATAATTCTAGCTACTGGGGAGGCAGAGGCAAGTGGATCACAGGTTGGAAGCCAAAGCAAGACCCTGATTCAAAAACACAAATAAAAAAGGAGCTCAGTGGTGAAACATTTGCCCTGGCTTCAATCCCCAGTACTGTTAAATAAATAAATAAATGTTAGTAGGTTGTAATTTGTTTGGAAACATCATCTAAAATTTTAACTTTATTAGCATAAATTAATTTAAATATTCTTTTATTGTTTCTTTATTATGTGCAGGATCAGTATAATGCTTGTTTGCATTCCAAATATTGGTTATTTGCATCTTCTCTCTTGTTTTAATTAGTTGTCACAGTCATTTATCTGCTTTAAAAGCCTTTCCAGAGAACCAAATTTTGGCTTTTTGTTCTTCTCATTGTGCTTGTATCTTATTTCATAATTCTCTTTTATTCTTTTCTTTCATGTACTTTCTTTGAGTTTATTTCTGTTCTTTTTCTAATTTCTCAAAATGGATGCTTAGTTTATTGATTTTTTCAGTTCTTCTTTTTGAATAATTCATTCAAGACTAATAAATATCTCTAAGAAGATTCATCTTTCAGGTTTTGATAGGTACTGTTTTGTTATCACTTGATTTCAAATATTTGAATTTTTCCATTATGATTTATTCTTTGACATAAGTTATTTAGAAACCCATGTCTTAATTTCTCAGCATGTGGATCTCTAGTTGTTGAGTTTGAACATGATTTCATTGAAGGCACAGAGCATGTGCTATATAATTTCAATCTTTTTGATGCTTGTTTCAAAGCCCTGCATTCGCAAAGCATATTTTACCAGCTTGGAAGTTATTTTCTTTTGGTTCTTTGAAAATATACTTTCATTGTCTTCTGATTTCTGTTGTTTCTGTTGAGAAAACCATCCAGTCATTTGGCACAGACCAATTCCCTCAGACCTCTTCCACCAGAATTCACCCTGATGGTGAGTGACATGTGTTTGGGGTGTGAGGTTGCCTTTTCTGCTCAGGTACCATTAATCAAGGGCTCACCAACTCTCTGATTTGCCAGTATGTATCCCCCTGCCAAAATAAATAAATAAATAAAAAAGAAAGAAAACAAAAGAAAAAATATTTATATCAACAAGGTGGTGACAATGATTTTATTATCATAAGATCTACTGGTCTTACCATACGCCACATCACCCAGAAGCTACTCATCCAAAACAACATTGGACTGGTTTTTTAAAGGCATTCTAAAGCCCTGGCTTGGAAATAACATGTTTTTTTTCAGAATACAGTACACATCTTAAGCCAGTGCCGTTGTTTGCCCACAGACAGAACACGTATGTTCAGGAACAGAGTAAGAGTGGTCTCTCTTACCATCATCCTCACGCACTGACTTAGATAATGCAACCTTCTATCCCCATGACTTCAGTGTCTCCACGTCTGGGATCCCTGTTCTCAGCATGAGTGTGCTTCCAATGAGAGTCACAATGAAAGTTTGATGAAACCTAGAACCTTGGTTGCTGCCAAAGCCTTTTGTTCTCCTTAGGCTAGGAGGCCAGTAGGCAAAGAAAGGAGTTAGAAAACTGGAAGGGACAATTGACTCTGATCAGCCTGGGGATATGGGCTTCTGCTACATAATAGAGGGCAAGAAGAAATACATCTGCAACTCAGAGGACCCACTGAGCATCTATTGATGCTCCTATGCCTAGTTTTAACTGTGACTGGCAATTATTATCAACCACAGCCTGATAAAGTCATGATAAGTTACCTAGGCCTGCAGAAATGCTAACAAGAATGAAGGGAATGTAGACTGCATTATACATGGATATCAGTTAAAGCATCTGAACCAACTGCAGTTGTGTACACATAGATTGTCCAAATAACTTTCCTCATTCAAGTTTGCCACAGGGCTAACTGCCATATTGTTAAAAGTCTACTTGGGGACAGAGTGGATTTCACTTGAGGTATGAGTGTATTTGAGTGACCCAGAGGTGGACTGTAAAGGATCATGTTGGTATCTTGCTCAAAGCCCCTTGGATTTCTTTTAATAATTGCTATGTGTAGAAACAGGCTAAGCATACTTTTGTTTCTAATGGTCAGTGTCAATAAGATTTCTTTTGAGGACTGTCCTCTGACCTCAGAGAAAGCCAAAGGGATCTGAATTTACATCCTGTCCCATTTGCTTCCCAAACAAAGCCCTTAACCAAAGAACACCTGGGATTGAGTTATGAAAACACCACACCATTTCCTTAGGAGTGAAAAACTATGGGGTTCAGCCTATACTTCAGAGTTTCCCTGAGGGGCTATCCTGAATCTCACCCTCTGCAGAACTTGTGCCTAAATCATTCTTGCCTATTCTCTTCTCTCTTCTGCTTCTCCCACTCCATTTCTTGACTTTTCTCAGAGCATTTCCTTCAGAAGTTACTTGTATGCAAATCTCCTCATCTCAAGATTTTCTGGGGAACCCAACCTAACATATCCTTTTGCTGTTTCAAATACACACATTACTAAACGTTTGAGGCTATTAAAGGAGGTTTCTTGCAGCAGTATCTTTACATTGAATAACTGATAAACTTATTCTTAAAATTTACACACTCAGGTGTAGCCCTCTACCTCAACAGATTGTAGCTCAGCCATGTTGTTTGATCCTTTTACTCCATCAAAGATCCCCCTCACTTCTCCTTCTTCTGTGCCTTCCAGACACTATCTCCTTAAATTCTTTCTACTTTCTGAAACCACATTCTTCTCACTTTGTTGCATGGTGATTTAGGGCCCTCCCCTATCATTTCTACAGCTGTACCACCCTAGTATTGATGTTGGAAGCTAAGCAGGGAGAGCCTGGTTAGTCCTTGGACGGAAGATGGCCTGGGGATACCAGGTGTTGTAGGCTTGGGAGAAGGACCTGGCATCCCACTCCCAAAACAATGAGCCATTGAAAACACTAGGAATATCAGAGAAGCACTGACATAATACCGGGCATGGCATAGTGTCAAGGAGTTTTTCTTTCTCTTGTACCTACGGTTGCTATGAGCCAGACCCGACTCCACGGCACCTAACCACAACAACCACCCATCAGTTCAGACTCCACTGAAGACTCAGAGGAGCACTCTGCTAAACAAAAGCTGCCGTGTGCTTGTCTAATCTTTATCAGCAGAGAAGAAACAACTGGTGCAGTTTTGCTTCTCTTCATACACTTCCCTTCATTTTCCAACCTTCGCATATGGAAGGGAGTGACATAAAGATTTACCTTCCTCCTCAGAATGCAGAAACACTTGGTTGGTTTGGATTTTTTAAAGTCCTCCCCCTCATACACATCTGCATAATGCAGGATGGATTGTAATTGAAAATTATCCCAATAAGCTCCAGATGGAAGTGTCTGTGAAACATTTCACATATAACTTTGTGGCCTTCTTTCCCTCTTCTCTCTCTCTAGCTCTCATTAGATTCCCCACTCTTTGCCTTTCAAGCTGCACATAATTCTTCAGGCATTGCACATTTAGCCCTTCTGTATCTTTCTTCCCCATCCTGCTACCTATGGGGTGGGGGGGTTGACCTTCTTCAGGAAGGTGAAGACAACGACAGGGATATTTGAAATAAACTGAGTCTAGAGAGTCCTCCTCAGTCCTATCAGAAAACACAAGGCCCTGAGCCCTTTATTAAGAGACTGAAGTCTCTCAACCATCTCTGTATCCATGATGTCCTTCTTTCTCTATGGGTGACCAGGAACATCTTCAACAAGGCTGAAGGGGCAAAAGACCTCGTTCCCTCACAACCAAGGGGCCCTCCCATCTCAGAGTGAGGTCAATTCCACTTTCCTTTGAGTCTTCCACCTCCTTTCCTCTCTCCACCTCTGTCTCCTGGAGTCAGTCTGGAGGCTTTCATGTGCACTGAACTTTCACATGCATTTTGCTATTGAGATATGCCAATAATTCTTTAATTCTACAGATGATACTAAATATTTTGCCCCAGTTCAAACATCATGTAAATGGCAGAGATCAGATCCAAACCCAGGAAGGGCTCTGTTTACTCTCTGCCCACGAACACCTCTTGTCTTTCACACTAACCTCATTCTAATCTTTGTTGTCATTCTCCTGCTTCTTTGAAGGTGTTTTAAAAAGAAAGTGCTGCCTTAGGGACCGGTTCCTAACCAAGGGCTTTTGAAGGGTTACTCAGTACCTGGTAGATTCTAAAGCAGGGTTGGGAGCACATGAACCATGTTTCCTGATGCCTATCCTCTGCCTCTTGTTAGGTGCTGACGAGTCAGGTCCAACTCATAGCAACCCTCATAGGACTTTAATGGCTGATTGTTTCAGGATTTTTTCAAGAGCAGATTGCCACATCCTTCTCCCATTTTTTGTGGTGGTGCTGGGGATTGAACCAGGTCCTCAGAGAGTGGAATGTGCACTTTATCTACTAAGCTAAACCCTATCCCTCTGCCTCTTAGGCTGCGATAAATGAATCACATCATCTCCTGGCCCATGGGCTATAATAACCATCAGGACCAGTGGGTCATGCAGAAAACTTCTTCCTTTAATTAAATTTGGCAGGAAATATTCCTGCTTTGGGATAATGTTAGGGAATCTCCATAAAATTAGGGTATGGCATCTGAGATACTAAACATCCAAAGAAGACTGACAGGGTTCTTCCATCCTTTCTAGACCTAAGGCAAACTGGAATCAGCACTGCATATTTTTCTGGGGCCAGTGTGATATATATCACTGAGAACAGAAAAATATCTGGAAAGAGAGGACTGGAACAGCTCTGTTTTCATTGCACCCAAAGAAGGAGGCCAGTAGCTTGTTGGCTTCCTAGAAACTGATGGGCATGAGTCTCAGTCTATGTATGTCTTCTTCCACAGAATACCACAGACCGGGTCCTTTATAAAGAAGAAAAATGTCTTTCTCGCGGTTCTGAGGGCTGGGAAATCCAAGATCATGATGCCAGCATCTATTGTCTGGTCAGTGCCTTTGGGCTGTGCCCTCATATGGCAGAAGCATAGAAGGGTGCAAACTCACTCTCAGTATCCCTTTTTATAGCATCACCAATCCATTCATGAGGACAAAACCCTCATAGCCCAAACATCTGCCACCAGCTTCTACCTCCCAACACCATTGCATTGGGATAAGTTTCCAACACATGAATTTTGGAGGAAGTTGTTGTTGTTGTTGTTGCTGTTGTTTTAGGTGCCATTGAGTCGGTATCTGACTCATAGTGACCCTATGTACAACAGGCAAAACACTATTGTCAGTGCTTCTCTGCTGTTCATAGGGTTTTCAATGGCAGATTGTTTTTTGGGAGTGGGTTGCCTGGTCTGTCTCCCAAGCCTACAGCACCTGGTGTTCCCAGGTGGTCTCCCATCTAAGTACTAACCAGGCCTGACCCTGCTTAGCTTCTGAGATCTGATGGGATCAGATGCCACAGGGCTACAGCTGCAGGCTTAGAGGAAGTAGAAACATTAAAATCATAGCAGCATGAAAATTTCTTCTTGTGGAATATCTTTTGCCCTAAGGTTAGGGAAGAAAAGTCTATAATAATGGACCTTGAGCTTGGTAAAAATCCAAGAGAGCAGTTCTGGGCTGCTCCCCAGGTATAGGCCTTCTTCCTTTCCTGGGTTCTGCCCAACATCCAACACAAATGCAGCCCAGGAACTCTGAGTCAGAAGACTTTCTGAAGGTGAGGGGGTGGGGCAGAACAGCACAGCACAATGGGGAACTTGTTCAACCTCTGGCAGCAGGAGAGGCTGGACTTTACCTCCATAGGCTTCTGCAGTCCTTCGGGCAAGGGAGGACTCTGGTATCCTCCACATCTCACCCTCATTACCCCCAGCCCTGTTGTTAGAGGCACCTGGGCTCAGTTTACTGAAATATATGGCATAAGTAGGGACCCCAGTCCAATAGAGAAGCAGGTAAAGGACCCAAGTGCATTACCTCTGGATAGAATTTTTTGTGTGTGCCTGATACTGGGAGGCTGAACCAAGGGCCTTGCACCTGCTTTTCAAGTGCTCTACCACTGAGCTGCACCCTCTGCCCTGTTTATATTTTTATCTTAAATGGAGACAGGGTCTCACTAACTTATGCAGGTTGCCTCTGGCCTCAAACCTGGAATCCTTCTTCCTCTGCCTCCTGAGTCATGGAGTTTATAGGTGTAAGCTACCATGCCAGGCTTGGAGAGAATCTTACTTTCTAAAAGGCAGTGCCCTTCAGTCAACACAGGCACTGCTCCCAGAATTACCCAGAGATAATGGTTTGAAATGTGTTTTTATAAAATATCTGCTTTATTTCTAGGTGGAGGAAGCTGAGCACCAAGAATAGCGAAGCCTCTAGTGGGAAGACAGAACTGTTATGCTAGCCCAGGGTGAGGTTAGAGTTTGTATTTATTTATTTGTTTCACCTCCTTCATGTTGCCCCCTCCTCCTCCTCTTCCTCTTTCTCCTTCTCTATACATATCACTTTCCCTTCCTACCCAGGGCCTTCATTCTTCCCTTTACTATCTAGCCTTCTCTCTGCTTGAACTTAGATTCTCAAACCCACCATCCTATACCCCATTGCTTTCCCAGTTGCAGTGTACAGGATGAGGAGTTGTCCACTCTACCACTCCCATTTTCTTTTTCTTTTTTCCTTCCTTCCTTGCTTCCTTCCTTCCTATTTCCTTCCTTCTCTTTTTCTTTCTTTCATTTTATCCTTTTTATTATTTATTTATTTGTTTATTTATTTAGGTAGTTATTGAGATAGGGTCTCACTAAGGTGTGTAGGCTGCCTCTGGCCTTGAACTCATGGTCCTCCTGGGTTGCTGGGGTTATAGACATGAGCCACAGAGCCTGGCTACCCATCTCATTTTTGACATAACTCAGTCAACCCACATAACAAGGTCTGTTATTAGAAAAGACATTGGCATTTGCTCTCAGTTTCTCCCATTTATTTTTTTTAATTTTGTTTTTTATTAATAGTGTTTTGCTATTTCCATTGTGCACCTATTGCATCATTTTTGGCACAGTTTCAACTTACATAATTTATGAAACCTTTTGATTAATATGTGGTAAAAATCATATGCAATTATGGGTTATATTCCCCTGTTTATTCCCATGCATTCATGTAGTTGCATCATATAACTTAAGATTGTCCTCTCCCCCTTTAACCCTCTGTATTCTTTCCCCTTTCCATCCCCCTTCCACAATCATTGCTCCCCCTCCTAGGCTCCTCCCCCTTCTTTCTACTCTACTTATATTTTCCCTTCTTAGATAAGACTGATTGTTCTTTATTAGATATATATGTATTTATGTTTTTTTTTCTTCCTTTCAATTAGCATTAGCTCCCAGATATGAGTGAGAAAGTATGGTATTTCTCTTTTTAGGCCTGTGTTCATTCTCTTAAGATAACATTTTCCAGTTCCATCCATTTTGCTACAAATGAGATTATTTCATTCATTTCAATTGCTGAGTAATATTCCATTTTATGTATATATCCCAACTGTTTTATCCATTCCTCTGTTGATGGACATCTTGGTTGATTCCATATCCTTATGATTGTGAAGATTGCTGCATTAAATATGGATATGCAGGTGTCCCTGTGGTATGATTTATCATCTTTTGGGTATATTCCCAGGAATGGTATAGCTGGATCATATGGCAGTTCTATTCTGTTTTCCAACTTATCTCCATATTGATTTCCAAAGTGACTGAACTAATTTATGGTACAACCAGCAGTATAAAAGGATTCCTTTTTCTCCACATCCTCACACAGTACTTATTCTTATTTGTTTTGTTGACCTTGGGTATTCTTACTGGAGATGAAACCTCAGTGTTGTTTTGATTTACGTTTCCCTAATAACTACAGATATTGAGCATTTTTTCATGTTTCATGGCCTTTCAAACTTCTCCCTTTGAGAACTGTCTGCTCATTTCCTTTGCCCACGTTTGAATTGGGTTATTTGTTGTCTTGGTATTTGCTTGCTTAAGTTCTTTCTATATTCTTGAAATTAGATGTGTAGGATGCAATGATTCTTTCTCATTCTGTAGACTCTCCCTAACTCTGTCAATTGTTTCCTTTGCTACACAGAAGCTTTTTAATTTGTGACTTAATTGTAATAGCATTTGTTAATTCTTGGTAATGTTTTCTGGGCAACTGGAGTCTTGTTAAGGAAATACTTTCCTATGCCTATGTGTTGGAGCATGTTCTTATCTTTTCTTCTAGTAGCTTTTTTTTTTTTTTTTTTTTGCGGTACTGGGGTTGAACCCAGGGCCTCTTGCTTGCATGCTCTGCAAGTGCTGGACCACTGAGCTGCACCCCCAGCCCATTTGCTTTTTACTTTTTTGAGACAGGGTCTCACTAAGTTACACAGACTGCCTCTGGTCTCGAACTTGCAATCCTCCTGCCTCTGCCTCCCAAACTGCTGGGATTATAGGCATGCACCACCTCGCCCAGCTCTCTTCTAGTAGTTTTAAGTTTTCTGGTTTTATGTGAAGGTCTCTTATCCATTTAAAATTGACTCTCATGTAAATTTAACTGTACAAGTCTACTTTTAATTTTCTGCAAGTGGATATCCAATTTTCCCAGTACCCTTTGTTGAACTGGCTATCTTTTCTCCATTGAATGTCTTTAGCCTCTTTGTCAAAAATCAGGTGGTTGTAGTTGCCTGGGTGTGTCCCTGTGTCTTTGATTCTGTTCCATTTTTCTTCAAGCTTATTTTCGTGCCAACACCAAGCTGTTTTGGCCACTATAACTCTGTAGTATAGCCTGAAGTCAGGTATTGTCATCTCACCTGAGCTGTTTTTGCAGCTTAAGATTGTTTTGGCTATACACTGTGGTCCCTGTTCAGGCGCCACCTCTATGTGGGGTGTGTACCTCCCGATCCGGCCTGGATGTTCAAACGGGAGGCACCACCATGCACACAGATACTAAACACAATTCACTTGGGACCCTCAGGTGAGGGGCATGGGCTCCTGTGGCCCTCAGGAACGCTGGTGGAGATGGGAGAAAGGAAAAGTCTTGGGCGCTTTTGCCTTGCGGGGACAAACACAGCTCTTTATTTCTCTGCCCTGATAAGCCCTGTACAGCTTTAAGTGCTAGCAGCTCTTATACTGCCTCAAGGGCAGATGCTTCTCACTGGTCTCGGTGGTCACAAGGAGAGAGTTCTTGCTTCGCTGGTGGTCAGACAGAGAGAGAGAGAGAGCTGTTTCCTTGCTGATGGTCCAGGTGAGAGAGAGAGAGAGAGATATCTTTCTTCATTGGAGATCCGGGGGAGAGAGAGAGAGTTCTTGCTTCCTTGCCAATGGTCCAGGCGAGAGAGAGTGAACTGCTGCAGTGCAACTACTTATATAGCTCGCCCAGGGAATGGCCTGAGCCAATCAACTTTGAGTCCAATTGTTCAATTGGGTTTGGGGGATTTGTGAAGGGTTTTGTACAAACATCCAATCAACTTACTTTCATTTTCCCTAGATTTCTAATTTATAAACCAGATCTTCAAAAGCTGTTTTCCCATTTTTTTTCCAACTTTCTCTCAATTTCCCCCTATAATACATAGTGCTTCTATATGGATTTTAGGATTATTTTTTCTATTTCTGCAAAGTCTGTCATTGGAATTTTAATGAGGATTGCATTAAATCGGTAAAAATTGCTTCGATCTCTTTGAGAACAACAAGGACATCACACTGTCTATCCTTTGTGTGTTCATCACAAACAGCTGTGATGAGTTGATACCAGAGTATCTCAACTTTATCCCAGATGAAGTTGACACTGAGGACCTGCCCCTGAATATCTCCTAAGAAATGTTCCAGCAGAGCAAAATCTTGAAAATCATCCTCAAAAACATTAAGAAGTGTCTCAAGCTCTTCTCTGAGTTGACAGAAGACAAAGAGAACTACAAGAATTTCTTTGAGGCATTTTCTAAGACTCTCATAAATCTTGTGATCCCTCAGGGCACCACTAACCAGAGACTTCTCTCTGAGCTGCTGCACTCCCACCTTTCAGTCAGGAGACAAGATGACCTCTCTGTCAGAGTATGACTCTCACATGAAGGAGATGCAGAAATCCAACTACATCATGGGTGGACTACTCTTCATTTGTGGAATGCACATGGAAGCAAAGCTATGAGGTAGTATATGTGACTGAGCTTACTGATGAATAATGTGTGCTGCAGCAGCTCAAGAATTTGATGGGAAGAGCCTGGCCTTTACGACCAAAGAGGACCTGGTGCTGCTGGAGGATGAGAAGGAAAAGAAGAAAATGGAGGAGATCAAGGTGAAGTTTGAAAGCCTATGCAAGCTCATGAAAGAAATCTTGGATAAGAAGACTGAGAAGGTAACAAGCTCTGACAGGCTTGTATCTTTACCCTGCTGCACTGTGACTAGCACCTATAGCTGGATGGCTAACATGGAAAGATCACAAAGGCCCAAGATGTTCACACAACTCTTCCATGGGCTATTGGTTGCCAAAAAGCATATAGCAATCAACCCACACAGGCTATCCCATTGTGGAGATATTGCAGAAGGCCCAGGCAAATAAAAATGACAAGGCTATCAAGGACCTAGTGGTTCTGCTGTTTGAAATCATGCTGCTCTCTTCTGGCTTCTACCTCAAGGATCCCCAGACCCAGTCCAACTGCATCTACTACATGATCAAGAGGGGCCTGGACACTGTAGAAGATGAAGTGACAGCCGAAGAGCCAAGCACTGGCATTCCTGATGAGAAGCCCCCACAGTAGGATGAGGAAGATGCATCTCTCATGGAAGAAGCAGATCAGGGTTTCCACTGCAAAACCTGTGCCCTCTGTATTTGCCCCATGGCTCCCACAGCAACCTGGACTGGCCCTGTCCCACATGGTTCCCCTTGCTGATGTCTTGTATTTTTTTCTCTCCTGTTCTTGTGTCTAAGGCAAGAAATAAGATGCTCAAGCCCCATCCCCTCACTTATCTGACAGCAGGATTGAGTGTTGTGTATTGTGATTTTTGTTTCTTTTGTGCTGAAATTAAAGTGTGAAAAATAAAGATGACATGGTTTTATACAAAAATATAATTTTTGTGTTTTAATTTGGTGATCAGTCCTTCTAGTGGTTGGCTCTTTTGCAACCTCAATTGCAATTTTGAGCAAGCTGCTTCTTTTCCTTCCTGAGTGCTTCCCCCTCCACTCCCGGTTCTTCTTTTAACAAAACATGTGGAAGTTCAAAATAATGGAACCAACAAAGGAAATGAAAGTAAATTTCCCCCATGAAGGAGAATAACTACAAGAAATAGAGGACATTTAGAAAATTTTTATTTGATTGGTCAGTGAGACTCAAAAGGATATTGATTATAAAAATAAACCAGATGTTTCTGAAGAAAGACCAACCTGACATTAGGAAAGACTACATAAGCACTAAAAATCATAATTTATAAATTTAAAAAGCCACAATGGAACAGGTGAACTGAAGATATGGAATGTCAGTAAATGAAGTCATAGTAGAACACAATATAAAGCTCAGATATGGACTTATATATTTTTAAGGAAAGCTACAAAAGAGCAGATTGTTTAATAGATGCTGCTGGGACAACTGGCATGGAGTATAAAAAGAAATAAAATTAGCTCCCCACTGTGATAGGCACCATTGGTGCTCACCAAACATTCCCCACATTTCTCTGCCTCCCTTGTAATCATAGGGGCTCCTCAACTTGATGAGGTTATGTCCCAATAAACACATCACAAATTGAAAGTATCACAATTTGAAAATGTATTTAATAACACATAACCTACTGAATATCATATTAGTGGCATTTTAGAATACTGATCATCAACAGATGCAAAAAACACAAGGTTAAAGGTAATGGGAAAACAGCATATTCACATGGTGTTGAAGCATTACCCCATAGATTATTTATATTACTCCTTTATAGTGGAGAGACCACCTTAACCAAATGATCAGACTTACCAGACCAGAAAATGAGTTATCAGTCCAAAAAATCTTATCTGTAATTTATCACTGCAAATTTCTGTGCCTGAAACAGGTAGGTTGGGGGTAGCTGGTCAAGTGTAGTTTAGGTATTTTATTAGTCAGCTGTCATTGCTGTAGCAGAAAAACTAACCCAAGCAAACTTACTGAGGAAAGGTTTATCGGAAGCTCTCATTTAGAGGATCAGTCCATAATGGTGGCAGGACAGGTATGGTGGTGTCAGAGGCAGGGCTTGTGGCCAACAACCTCTCAGCATCAGGGGCCAGGAAGCAGAGCTTCCTGGAACCATGGGTCTGGGTAAAAACAACTCTAGAGGCCTGCCCCCAGTAACCACTTCTGCATGACCTCTACAAACAGCACCATCAGGTGGGGACTGAACTTTCAAACACATGGCCTTTGGGGGACATTTTACATTTAAACCATGTCAAATATGACCAAAGACCCAAAATACTTCAAATCATATTTGTGTAGGGTACAAGTTTATAAGCTTGGGAGAAAGAAGAAGGGAGAGAAAGAAAGAGAAGAAAGAGGAGGAGAGAAGAAGCAAGAGGAAGAAGAGGAGGAAGAGGAACGAAAGAAGAGTGGGAAAAGGAAGAAGAGATGGAGAAGTAGTGACCAGTTTGTCTAACACTATAATGGTGACCACAGTCACTGGTCACAAAACAGAAGGAAATACCAACATGTATGTTAGTACTCTGCCATGATGATATCTGACCAGACTTCCTATAGAAGTGTACAAAATATATGAACAACTGTTTTTAGGTATTTCATAATCAATAGCAATCCTTGAGAGAAGAGAAACTCACAAGGTGAGCCTTATGATTACCCTAGCTTTCTGCCAGGGTACAGCATCCCAGTTCTGATGCAGTAAGCCCAAACCCAAGCACAGCACAGCCTCACTGTGCCAAGAAAGTGAGCACCAGAATTTAGAGTTGCTGAAATAATCAGAATCTGTACAGCAAGACACCAAAGAGAGAACTATGCAGAGGAGGGGGAACCAAAAGTATCTGTGGGGATTCCCCAAGAGGTCTGTTGAGGGTGGGGGAGAATTGCACAGGGAGGAACATCATGAGGCTTAGAAAATGATTTGGGAGCAGAGCAGATATTCTATAGGTCAAGAAGTGTTAGGAATCATTGGAATCCCAGCTCATCTAGAGTGGAGGAACCTCACTATAACCCGGGGCAGTCAGCAACACCACAAATACCACAGCTTAGAAAGAAGGACAATGCTCCAGTGATGCCCACTCTAGCTCTGACTATACATAGGCCCTAAATCAATCTTCAACAATATCTCTTGTTGTTAGGAGCCATCAAGTCAGTGTCTGACTCATAGTGACCGTACATACAACAGACAAAATAGTATTGTTAGAGCTTCTCTGCTAGTCACAGGATTTTCAATGGCTGTTTTGGGGAGTGGCTTGCTGGATCTTTCTCCTTAATTCTCCTTAACAGCACCTGGTGTTCCCAGGCAATCTCCCATCCAAGTACTAACTAGGCCCAACTCTGCTTAGCTTCTGAGATTTGATGGAATCGGATACCACAGTGGTTTGGCTGCAGGCCAACAAAATCTGTAGCAAAGTTAGATTCTGAAGCTGAAGTTCTATCAAATTAGAGATGATTGGGAAATACCTTGGGGTTTCCACAGAATTGCCCTAACAAACTGAAACATGCATCTGCAGAAGTTCATGATAACTAGCCAATAACTGAGCTTCCTGCTAAGAAAATGTTAAGATTCTTCAGAGGAAAAAAACAGAACCCAGAGTTTTAATATGTTCACCCACAAGATCCATCATCAAATAAAAAATTATTATACATGCAAAGAAACAGGAAAATGTGACCCACAGTCAACCAAAAGAACACTAAAGAAAGCCTAAATAATAGAATTGCCAATTAAAAACTTTAAGGTATGTGTATTAGCTATCTATTTTTGCATAATAAATTACCCTAAAAATTAGGGGCCTAAAACACAATAAGCACATATTATCTCACAATTTTGTTGGTCAGGAATTTGGTAGTAGCTCATCTGGGTAGTTCAAGTTCATGATCTGTCATGAGGTTGCAGTCAGGATGTTGACTTGACCAGGAATGGAGAATCAACTTCCAAGATGACTCATTCACAAGTCTGGTAAATTGATGCTGCTATGAGCAGAAAGCTTCAGTTCCTTGCCACATGGACTTTTACAAATGGCCATTTAAGTATCCTCCTGGCATGACATCTGGCTTATCTCAGAGCCAGTGATTCAAGAGAGATCAAGGCAGAAGGCTTAAAACCTAGACCAGGGTGAAGGCTGAATTTAAAATTACTTTGCATGACGAATTTTTATTTTTGCCCTGGAGAACAAGGGACCCAAGGGTTGGAGGCTGGGACTTTAAGAAGAGCTATTTCTCATATTCATTTTTAGCTTGTCATCTGAGCAATATTCTGTTTTATTATCCCAACCCTCATGAAAATCTCTTACATGTAAAGTTTTGTGTTATTGTGTATTGGGAGAAATGCAACAGGAAAGCAATGACCACTTGCCCTTCCTCCCTTGAAATAATCTTCAGCTAAATTTTGAGCCATTGAAATTCTCCCTTTCCCCTTGTTTACTATGATGTTTGTTGTTGTTAGGTGCCATCAAGTTGGGTCTGATTCATAGCGACTCTGTGTACAGCCAAACGAAACACTCCCCAACACTGTGCCATGCACAGGATATTTTTATGTTTGACCCACTATGTTTCTTCTCATTTTGAGTTGTGCCACATCAGCAAATGGAGGTCCCAGGGGCTTTACTCCATTACCTTCATTAAGGTCAACTCTACTTTGAGGTGACAACTCTTCTCTAGTCATCTTTTGAATGCTTTCTAGCCTGGGAAGATCATTCTCCTGCAGTATATTTGACAGTGCTTCTCTGTTATTCATAGGATTTTCAACGGCTGTTTTGGGAGTGGGTTGCTGAGTCCTTTCTCCCTTATTTACTATAGTGAATGGTATTTTAGGTGCTTCACATATGTACCACTAATCTGAAATGCCTCTCTGTCATAGAAAGGGTTCTAGACTCTTTTTCAAAAAAAGAGTATCAGCTCTTTTTTATTCATCATTTAGCTGCAATGGCTTTGGGAACTTAGGCTGCCCCACTTCTGAGAGGCTATATAAGTCTATAAAAATCATGTAGCTTTCACTGATGCATTGAGCTATCACTACCCCTGAAACTATAACACTATCCATACCCTATAATATGGCATACGCTCTGCAACATTCACATCATGCAGGTGTAGCTGTATCATCTTAATTATGGTTGAAAGTTATCCAAGAAAATAGAATCTAGATATAGCTAATAAAAAGTCTACCTAGATCTGAATCCGATGTATAATGTACTGATTTTCTGCTGTTATTCTCCATTCTTACATTGGCTTTCTTCTTATCAATATATTTCTCTTTCATTGAAATTATTAATGATTGACAACACCTCCATGCACTTTCAGTCCTCTCCTTTGTCATTCTTGTAATCTTATAATTGAGTGAACCATCTTGAATTAAAGGTATAAGTGTACTTTTAATTAGACTTCTCTCCACCCATGAATAAAATGTCATTTGTTATTGTTATTGCTATTGTTGTTCAAATACAGCTTTCTTCCAGTGGAGGTGGAATCATCAAGAAACAGGATGTGACTGTGCTTCAGGAAGTCTAGGAAGGTCCTAGGATGTCTAGACTTATGAAACACCCCAGATATTTCTGATGTATTCTTCTAGTCGAGAGCCACTGCATAGGAGAACTCAGGATCTGCTTCTCTCTTCATCTCTGCTCCATTACTCTCTTGCTACCACATGGACATTCCCACTGCAAAGGACAGAACATTCAGCTATGAAAGTAGGCAAAAGACTTACCATATCTGAGAGCTGCCTTGGTTCTGTGGTGAGTTCCAAACTGGATGAGAATGTCCTGTTGCAATCAAAAGAGCATAAGTAACATAACTAGTATTCTGTGGTGAAGACTTAGCTAGGCCATTGTTGTTGTTAGGTGTCATAGAGTACAGTCCAACTCATAGCAACCCTCATAGAGTTTTCAATGGCTGACTATTTTGGGATTGTTCTGGGAGTGGATTGCCACATCCTTCTTTTTTTTTTAAGTGCTGGGGAATTGAACCTATGGCATCAGAGAGTGCAGAACAGCATTCTACCAACTACACTAAACCCCAGCCTCTTGGCTAAGCCATAGTACCCTGGCATTTGGACAAACACAAGTATAGATATTGCTGTGAAGGTTTTTTTTTTAGATGAGTATTTAAATCAGTAGACTCCAAGTAAAGCAGCTTATCCTTTATAATGTGGGTGAGCCTCATCCAATTGGGCTATAAGAAACTGAGCTACCCTGAGGAAAAAGTAATTCTGCCAGCAAACTGTCTTTGGACTCCACTACTACATCAGCTCTTCTCCAGCCTTCCCAACTATCTAGTAAATTTTGGACATGCCAGCCTCTGGAATCGTGTGAGCCAATCCTTTAAATAGATCTGTTTCTATGGCAAGTAGATAGGTGATAGATAGATAGATAGATAGATAGATAGATAGATAGATAAAATTTTCTTTTAAAAAATTGGTTCTCTTTCTCTGGAAAACCCCAACCAATGCATATGTACTTCTTGGTTTCCCATTATTTTCATTTTAACTTTGTTAGTAGGTTTATCTCTCTGTTGAGATTATGTGACTTTTCTCCATTGGGTACAACCCAGAAGGGAAGATCCTGTAGATCATTTTCCTGTAGAGGAAGGTCAGATCTGGATTCCTGAGTTTGATCAAGCCTATCCTGAGGTAAGCTGGACACCCTGGGGTACAGAATCATGACCCTGAAAAAGGTCAGAGTTTCTGGAAAATATAGCATAACACAAACAAGATTGATACAGTCTGCATGTGTCCGCCAAAATCCTCGTGCTGGAAATGTAACCTCCAAGGCAACAGTGATGGGAGATGGGGTCAGGTGGTAAGGTCATGAGGGCTCTGCTTTCATGAATGGACTGAGGTCACTATAAAAATGGCTTGGAGGAGTGGGTCCCCCACCAACCTTTGTCTGCCTACTGCCAGGCGAGGACACAGCACTTCTCCCCTCTGGGCTTCTGCTTGTAGCAACAAGGTATCTTGGAACCAGAGAAAGAACCTGTTGGCACCTTGATCTTGGACTTCCTGGCCACCAGAACCATGAGAAATAAAATTCTATTCTTTATAAATAACCCACTCTATAGTATTCATTTATATCAGCACAAAATAGACTAAGATAAGAACCCAAGAGCTCAATCAAATGTTGGTGCTGACACTATTATAATTCTTATGAGACAGGTTAGACACTGACTGCAATGAATAACCAAAGAGATATCCATAAATTTAAAAGGGAATATTATCAATATAAGCAGCTGTCCTGGTTTTGTCTGCCTGTTTCCTTCATTTTACTACCGGGGAATGCTGCTACACAAAGTCCTCCTGACATTTGGGATCATGATTCTCAATGACAAACTTCTGATTCAATTACTTTCTTTCTAAATTCTTATGTCACTTCAGCTAAAATGTACAGCTAAACCAGGAAAAATTCCCTTTCTCACTTTTTTCTTAAGTTTCTGTGAGTCTTTCTGCAGGCTTCTTTAGTTATGTGGCACAAAAATATTTCTGAAAATGTGGCAACCTATGACTTAAAGTAAGGAACTACTCACTTTCAGGCCACATAGTTATCCTGGGTGCTATTCTAAAATATACCCATCACTTCTGTGAATTCATACTCTCACTCATTTCTCTCTACGCCCCTTACCATCTGATGGTGCCTCAGTTTCCCTAGTTTTTCCACAGTCAATTAAATCTAAGGGAATAAGGGCCAAATAGATCATTTCTGATGGATTCTTGGACAAGTCGTCATTTATTCAATACAAATAAGCTAGAGTCAAATGATGATAGGTAACTGAGAAGTGAAGTGTTATACAAATCTTTTGATTCATTAGCAGCTTGTCTGTTTCTTTCCCTTTTTTCTTTCTCACATCTTCCTTCTCTTACTCATAACCTTAAGGAATGCGAGAATCATTCCATTTAATTCTCATACTTTGGCTGCAGACTCTAATCTAACCAATGATTTGCAGCAGTGTGTGGGATTTCCTGCCTCCAACACTTAGAAACCATCCTGAGCTTCTCACCTTTATGAGGAGGCTGCAGGGAAAACCTGTCCAAGGGGAGGAAGGAAGCTGGACTATCTCAGTATTGTTTTTCACAGATTTCCCTAAAGCTCCTTGGTGGGTAATAGCCCTTGTCCCCTACTTCAGTGAGTATGTCATTGTGGCTAACAGCATGGGACCTTGCTTGTCAAAGGTGCAAGGAAGACAAATGCTCTATACTTTACTTCTGTCTGAATGATACCAAAAACATCCAAACTTCTAGCCTTCCTAGTTGAATACAGGAGTTGGTGTTCTGATAATCTGGTCAGAATAGCATTTAAGCCTAAAGCAAATCAACGATATTTTCAAGAACTTTCACCATCACACTTTTACAAGGAAAATCTGACATTTCTATGCACTAGACTCTGTTGATGTAGTAATGAGGAAATTATGACTCAGACAAAAATATCAAAAGTGTTTACTGTCAAGCTGGGGCTGTAGCTCAGTGGTAGAGTGCCTGCCTAAGCATGCATGAGGCCCTGGGTTTGTTCCCAGGGCAGGGGATATTTACCTTTGCCCTATTCCTGATTCTCAATAAGGCTTTGAGAATTGAGCTGTGGTCTTATGATGTCTGCTGCATACATTAGGGGACTGAAAATCTGGTGCTTTAGAAGAAATCAACAATTTTTTTTAAATTAAAGAAAACTGAGGCTAAGCATGATAGCACATACCTGTAATCCCAGCAACTTGGGAGGCAGAGGCAGGAAGATTGCAAGTTTGGAAGCCAGATGCAGCCTGAGTAACTTAGTGAGAACTTGTCTCAAAATAAGAAGTGAAAAATGGGCTAGGAGTGTAAGTTGGTGGTAGAACGCTCAAAAAAGCATGTGTGAGGCCCTGTGTTCAACCCCCTAGTACTTCAAAAGAAAAAAAGCAAAGGAAAGAAAACAGATACAAAAGCTCCTTCCACTTCCCAAAGTTCATGGTAGGATGGGTATCTCTTTCCATAGAAACCTCTTCAAAATGAAGTATGTTCCTCTCTATACCCCAATTCTGTTTTTGTTGTTGTTTTTGTTTGTTTGTTTTGTTTTTTAATGTCCTTAAATCTGGGTGGAATGGTTTTTAAAGTCATGCAA
Source organism: Pedetes capensis (assembly GCA_007922755.1). NCBI lineage: Eukaryota > Metazoa > Chordata > Mammalia > Rodentia > Pedetidae > Pedetes > Pedetes capensis. The sequence goes on from VMDO01003597.1 coordinate 23,882, forward strand.
CAAGTTCTTAAACATTTTCTATTTATTTGTATAGGATGATATGGCTTTGGAATTTCACATCTACTGTGTCTTGGCATTTTCATCAAAATTTCAATTTGACATCCTGTTATATATAAATTAAAGATACACAGAATTACCAAAAATAAAGGCAAATCCATAAACATAGGAAGATATTTTAATATATTCTTTGAAGATCAACATCCAGTAGAGAACATCAATAAATATATGTAAAATATTTAGAAATAAACTTTACAAAATGTGAATAAGATCTTTATGGGTAAAAACAAAAAACTATTTTGAAAGATACAGAATAAAAGGTAAATGTAAACAGATATTTATGTATCTAAAGGAGAAATCTTAACATTGTAAAGAAGCCAATTATCCCCTACATTAGTCTACAAATTCAGTATAACCCCAATGGAAGCCCCAGAAAGATTTTTAGAAATTTGATCAAATGGAAACAGAAAAATATAGGCACTTCAAGGGCTTAGATAGCGTAAAAAGAGAACACAACTGGGCATTGTGGCACACATCCGTAATCCCAGCAACTCAGGAGGCTGAGGCAGAAGAATATTGAGCTCAAGGCTAGAGGCAGCCTACACAACTTAGTGAGACTCTGTTTCACAATTTTAAAAAGATGGGAGATGAGGGTGCAGCTAAGTGGTGGAGCATGAGTGAGGCTCTAATTCAACCCCCAGCACAGGGGGCGGGGGTGGAGAGAGAAAGAGAGGTGGGAGGAGAATGTGTGCATAGGTATGTGTGTGTGAGAAAAATAAATCTACTTGCCGTAAGTCATACAGAACACACCCAAGACTCTAGCATTTAGAATTGTGTAAATGAAATTTAACACTGCCTGCATGGGCTCAATAGCAAAATGGCAATGACTGAGGAAAACAGTGAATTTGAAGATAGTCCCAGAAGGAGATGAGGAAAAAAATTAAAGAAATAATGGCTTTTTAAAAATTACCCAAATTTCACCAAAGACATAAACCTACAGATTTAAGAAGGCAAGAAAATCTACAATAGGAAAACTAACAAAGAAACAGCTATACTCAAACATATCATAACCCAACTATTTTCAAATAAAGACAAAACAAAAAAATCTTGAAAGCAGCCAGAGGAAGAAACATTACCTATAGTGGACAACTGGACTGATTAGGTTTCTCATCAGAAACTATGGAGCCAGAGGATGTGACACAGCACTTTTAAAATGCTGAACAAAAAGATTTGTCAACCCCAAATTCTATATTCAATGAAAATATCCTTCAGGAATGCAGGTGAAATAAAGACATTTTCAGATTCAGAAAAAGTAAGAGAGTTCAGAGCCAGCTGATCTGCTATAAGACAATTGCTAATCAAGTCCTTCTAGCAGAAGAAAAATGATACAAGGAGATTTGGAACACTGTACATGAAGAAAGGGCAACAGAAATGATAAATAATAGACTGTTCTCTTGAGTTCTTTAAAATGGATTTGAGGATTGAAAGCATAAATTCCAACTCTGGTGGGACTTTCCATGTATGTACAAGTAATACATGACTTGTTTTTAGGTGCCATCAAGTTGGGTCCAACTCATAGAGACCCTACGTACAACAGAACGAAACAGTACCCAACATTGTGCCATGTACATTATCTTTTTCTATGCTTAAACCCATTGTTGCAGCCACAGCAAATTAGAGAAGATAAAGGGTTATATAAGATGGTAAGGTTTCTATATTCCAATTACAGTGTAAATAACAATTTTAGGTAGATGGTGCAAAGTTATGGGGTTTAAGGAGAGATTTGTTTATTTATGTATTTATTTTCAGGACTGAGGATTAAACCCAGGGCCTTGCATATGCTAGGCAAGTGCTCTACCACTGAGCTACATCCCCAGCTCTTTTTTAATTTTTGCTTTAAGACAAGGTCTCACTAAGTTGCCCAAACTGGCCCTGAACTCACTATGTAGCACAGTTTGGCCTCAAGCTTGCAAGCCTCCTGCCTCACTCAGTCTCCTGAGTAGCGGGCATTACAGACATGTGTCACATGTAGTGGGTTATCCATTTTTTAATCCCTTCGCACAACTACAAAAAATATATACAAAGATATATAATTAAAATCACAATAAATTAAAATGTAATATTATTTTAAATATTCAAGTAATTCTAAAGATGGCAGGAATGGGGAAACAGGAGCAAAATATAGAGGAGACACATAAAATAAATTTATAAATGGTGTACCTAAATCTAAATATACCAATTATTACACTTAAAAGAATTAGATTCAACTATATAGCTAATGCAGAAGAGTTTCTGTCATATTGTTATGTGAAAAGCATGTTACAGAACAAAACACCCATCGTGCAAGTTATTTTTAACATATTCCTACAATTTCATGTGCATTTGCCTTTCTAGAGCAGTGTCAATGTATTAGGAAAAGTCTGGCTCAACAGATCTTGAAAGGTCACTGGGATTAGTGATATGAAACACTATCAAAAAGAACATTTTTCTGTGTAATTTTAATTTCTATGACAAGAATGTATTATTACTTTGTCATTAAAATTAAACAAAATGGAATTAATTTTAAAAGAACATGTTGTTTGCTGGTGATACTACCATCTGTGAGTTAGACGTTTTTAGGTCCCGTCACTTAGGAGTGTATCCAACTGTTTTCAGAAGAATTTGCCAAATGATGTTATTAGTACTTCAGTCTATTTCCTGACTATACCATTTATAGTCTACTTCCATTTTTCTTCCCCTTCTGAAATATAAATCCTCAGAACTGGAGCCCTTTAACCCTACAGACATGATCCTCCTTTCCCTCATTCATCTAACATCACACTACTTTTCAAGAATTTAATATTTTCAAAGCTTTTTAACTATTTCCAAGTATGGCTTCTATATTAAATATGTTAAGCAGGATTTCTAGTACCATTTTAAAAGCAGCTCTGGAATAGTGGTTTTCAAATCATAGGTTATAGTCAATGGTAGGTCATAAAACTAATGTAGTGGTTCTCAATTCACTGTTTTTACTGTGTTCAATGTTTTAAAAAAATTTTTTTTAAGAGCAGTTTTTGGTTCATAGCAAAATTGAAAGGATGGTACAGAGATTCCCCATGCACTACTGCCGTCACCCATGCATGGCTTTCCCTGTTATCACCACCCCCCACCAGAGTGGTACAATTCTTATAACTGGTAAAACTGCACTGACACATGACAATCACTGGAAGTTCATAGTTTACCTTAGCTTTCACTTCCACTGTGACACATTGTAATGGTTTGGACAAGTGTGTATTGACACACCCATCACTGTGGTATCGTACAGCCTGTTTTCATTGCCTATTCATTCCTCCATCTACCACAACCTCCAGCATCCACTGATCCTTCTTCACCATCTCCATAGTTTTGCCTTTTCCAGGATGTCATACAGTTGGAATCACTTAGAGGGTACCATTTTCAGATTGGCTTATTTCACTTAGTAACATGCATATAAGTTTCCTTCATGTATTTTCACCGTTTGATAGCTTATTTCTTTTTAGAACTAAATAATATTCCATTGTCTGACTGGGCCATGGTTTATCTGCTCACCTACTAAGATATATTGGTTACTGACAGGTTTGGGCAATTATGAATAACCATCCTCGTGTAGGCTTGTGAGTGGACATGGACAAGTAGTGCTGGGTCACCTGGTAAGAGTATGTTTAGTTGTATAAGCAATCACCAAACTGTCTTTCAGAGTGCTGTGCATCTCTGCATTCCTACCAGTGATAAATGAGAGTTCCTATTGTTCCTTACCCTTTGTGTTGTCAGGGTTCTGGATTTTGACCACTCTAATAGGTATGTAGTGGTATCAACTGTTGTTTTAATTTGCATTTCCTTGAAGATACATAATGTTGAGCATCTTTTCATATATTTATTTGCTATCTGTATATGTTTGGTGTGGTATTTATTAAGGTCTTTGGCCCATTTTTAATCAGATTGATTGTTTTCTTATTGAGTTTTAAGAATTCTTACATACAAATCCTTTATCCAATATGTGTATTGCAAATATTTTCTCCCAGCCTCTGATTTGTCTTCTCATTTTCTTGCCGTATTTATATTTTAAGAAATAGAATAAAATAGAAAATATTCACCATTCATCTAAAATTCAAAATTTACAAGATGTCCTGTTTGTGTTTGTTAAATCTGGTAACTCTGGCTATTGTGACCCTAGAGTACCTCTCATGGAATATGCCTCAAAAACGGAACATGCCCTAGAGTTATCCCCAATGATGGGCAAAGACTACTGTAGTTACCTCATATAAATAGAGTTATACAGTATTGGTCATTTTATGACTAGTTTATTTCACTTAATAAAATGTCCTTAAGTTTCATCCATGTTGTACCCAACTTCCTTCCTTTCTTTCTTTCTTTCTTTCTTTCTTTTTTTTTTTTTTTTTTTTTTTTTTTTTTTTTTTTTTTTTTTTTTTTTTTTTTTTTTTTTTTTTTTTTTTTTTTTTTTTTTTTTTTTTTTTTTTTTTTTTGTGGTATTTAGGAGTTGAAGCTAGGGCTTTGTGCATACTTTGCAAGTGCTCTACCACTGAGCTGAACCCACAGGACCTTTTTTATTTTTTATCTTGAGACAAGGTCTCACCAAGTTCTGCAGATTGCTTCTGGCCTTGAACCTGCAATCCTGCCTCTGCTTCATGAGTTGCTGCTATTATAGACATGCAGGATGCCTGGCTCCTCCTCCTTTTTGAAGACTGAATGATAATTGTTGGGCACAGTGAGGCACCCCTCTAATCCCAGTGACTTGGGAGGCTGAGGCAGGAAGAGCATGAGCTCAAGGCCAGAGGCAGCCTGTACAACCTAGCGAGACCCTGTCTTAAAAACAAAAACAGAAACAAAAACAAAAACAAAATGGGCTGGAGGTGCAGCCAAGTAATACAACAGGATTCAACTCTCAACTATTGAAAAAAAAAAGAATGAATAATATTCCACTGTATGTATATACCACATTTTACTGATCCTTTCATCTACCAATGGACATTTGGTTTGCTTCTACCCTTTAGCTATTATGAATAATAATAATATGAAAATTGGTATACAAATATCCCTTTGAGACTCTGCTTTTAATTCTTTGTGGTATATAACTAAAGTGTAATTGCTGGGTCATATGGTAATTCTATTCTTAATTTTTGTAGAACCACAGTATTGTTTTCTGCATTGGGGTGTTTACCCACCCACTCATCATCATTGGTTGAAGATCCGTCTGGCATTTCTGGGCTCCTGGACTAAAGGTCCTCTGACCAGCCAAAGCCCGTGAGCATACTTACAGGTGCTTTCCTTAAGTTGCTGTCCATGGGACTGCTGGGTGCTAAGGGAAAATGACAGGGCACTAGCAGTTTCATTTATAATGGTCCTCATCATGCAAAAAGGCTGGTGTGAACTGCGCCACCCATATCCCCACATTGTCCTTAGTTTCCTTTGATCCTATTATCCAACTTCCCAAGGGATTGTTAGCTTAATGTTCTGCTAAAAACACAAGGAATGTAGGTCCCTAATAATGGACAAGAGTGCTTTGGTGACATATACATTTGCATCTGTTTCCTTAAGGAAGCAGTCCCCATGTGGCCCAGAGACTAAGAGAGAACATCTGTCTCTTTCATTTAGTATCATTCATTGCAATAATCTTAGACTATAGCCAGATCATGCATTAATCAACTAGCTTAAGTGCCTCAATCATGGTAAACTCTATCAAAAAGAAAGCCATAGAGGAGAGGAAATGAAAAATAATCCTCTGTCTTCCTCTACCAGGAATGGTTGGCATTGTACAGCAAGGATTTCTGATCACAGAACTAGAGGACTTATTCAGAATCTGCCTGGGCAAGATATTAATAAATTTGTGTTCTCATTCTTAGTGGTTCCCTACAACTACCATGATGACCATCATCACAAGAAAAGACGGGGATGCTGTAGCAGTGTTATATAGGGTGAGATTCTCTGAAGTAAAAAACATGCACTTCTGTATTCCAATGAGAAAGGTTTTTAATATAGGGAAGGTTGTGCAATGATTAGAAGGGCTGGGAAGCAATACAGCAACTGCTGCTACTTTGATAAAATCAGGAAAGGCCAAATTCCAGGAAAGCTGCTGACAATAATCCCAGCTGCCCATAGTACCAAAGCAGGTGATTCTCAGGAGGTTGCCTGGAAGCTGGAGCAAATCATATGCATATCATATGTCCAAGCAGCTGTTCACAACTACTAACAGCAATGCTGACTCCTCGTCTGCCTTTTAAATGTCCTGCAACCCCAACCCAGAGCCATATAGGAAAATGACACTGGAAAATGAAGTTCCAGCCTTCCCTGCAATGCAGAGGACATAAGGGGACTGGGATGATATCTACTTGACAAAAGCAATCTAGGACAAGCATGTTAACCCAAATGCCTATATCAAGTGTGGAAGGCATGCAAGATATCACCAAAGCCCTGTGACTCTTTGATTATTAGTAAAAAATCCTATGCATCTTATTAGCAGAATCCTGACAGCAAATTAAGTCCAAGCAGATATTATGGCTCAGTAATTCAGCCAGCTTTTATTTCTTTCTCAAATGTCAAACCGCCTAGAAGCCTCAAATATAAATCTGACATACACATAGCTCCCATGTGGCATAGGCTATCTTTCCCCTACAGTCTGGTAGTGCCCTCAAGCATAACTAGACTCTTCAAAGCTCAGATCCAAGACAGCAAGGTCCACATGGGGGCAGGAGCATCCTCCCTCCCGTGGCTACGTCCTCTCTGGGCCAGCCCTTCACAGGGCCCAGAGCCTCCCTGATAGCTGACACAAAAATCCACTGCCATCTGCTTTGGGTGATATCAGAGGGCCATAGCCTGAACCTATGGCTGTGCAAGACAGCCCTGTCATTGTGCAAACAGTGATACAAAACAAAAACTGATACTTAGTTCACCATCTAAGACATAAACACATGTGATGGCAGGGAAGCACTGTGTTACATTCCCAGATGTCTAAGAAGGGAGACTGGTGAGATGTGGTGTGAGGAGAACAGCAGAGAAAGGAGAGGTAGAGGATGAAGATGAATTCACTTGGACAAGCTGAATTTAAGCTTTTGCAGAAGATCCAGGGGGAGGCAGCCTAGCCGCCTTGGACCCTGGATTCTGTACGTGCCTTTTGTTGACAATGCACAACAAAGTCCACACTGCCAGCTCCCTAGCCCTGTGCAGATTCACTCTCATTCCTCCATGAGCTCCACACCCCGAGGGCAATGCAGCTATAGCCACCTCCCCAGGGGTCTCTATGGCTATCTGTCCCCCTCACTCTCTCCTGATTTCCCTGCCACGTCAATGTCTTTACAAATGTACTGTGTGTGCTCTAGGCCAGGGGACTGAGTGTGATAACTTGGTCATTACAGGACAATCACTTGATAAATATTTGTTAAATGGAACTGAATTAAACTGATGGGGAAAGGCCAATATTGCTAAATTATCACACATTTGTTGTTGTTGTTGTTAGGTGCCATCGAGTCATGTCCAACTCATAGCGACCCTCATAGGGTTTTCAATGGCAGACTGTTTCGGGATTGCCTTGGGAGTGGATTGCCAGGCCCTTCTCCCATTTTTGCAGTGCTGGGAATTGAACTCAGGACCTCAGAGACTGCAGTGCAGCGCTCTACCAACTGAGCTAAATCCCAGCCCATTACACATTTAGCTGCTTCCAAATCTGATTTATGGAGAAGCTATTAGAGGCCAAGCTAAGACAAAGGCAAAAATAAACCAGTTATGCCTAAGGTCCTGGCCCTGTACCCTCAAAGTTCCCCTTTGTTCTCATGTCCTAATCTACAGACTAACAAATCCTAATCAATCAGCTAACTGCTATGACGTGGGAGAAGAAACTGTAACAAAGAGACACTGCTAAGGAGGGACAAAGAACTCCTTCCCACCCCCAGCTTCACATCCTGGCCTAGCTGTGCTTCCTCTCCCACAACTGAAATAATGTGTGATTAATTATTGTGGCATGGGAGGATGACATGGCAATCCACTCCGGAGGCAATCCTGAAACAATCAGCCTTTGAAAACCCTATAAGGCTTGCTATGAGTCAGACACAACTTGACAGCACCTAACAACAACAACAATTATTGTGGCCTCCAAATTCCCTTTTACTTTGGTTAGAAGTTATACCTGGAATACTGGCCTGAGTTTTGTCTCTTGAACATAACCAAGAGAAAAGGTTCTTGCCAACTTTTGTGTCTGCTGAAGCAAGGCAAACCTAACAGGCCTGGTGAGACTGAGCCTGGCTGGGCTTGAGCTCCAGTGTGAGCCTGGCTTTTGAGGGTACAGGAGCATTGATCATATACTTCCTTCCTTTTCTGGGATCTAAAACTCACAGAATAGAACTGAATAGCACAGAATTTGAGGAACGTAACTGTTCTCTGTCATCTAACACCAGCTATAGTATCGTGTCTTGGTGGGTTCCTTAGAGATCAGAACCTAGGTCAAAGCTTTCCTACTAATACTCCATCAAGGGGCCAGGCAGCAATGGTGAAGGACACAGACACTTATTCAGGTGGAGGGAAGCAAACACCAGGGGGTGCATTACATAGCTATCTATAGCCTCATAAGAAACATTAGTTGCTTATATGCACGATGTCTGGGAAAGACAGTCACTCCACCTTTGACAATCTGCCTGGGACAGAAAGGACTAGGACTTTATCTGTCAGCTCCTTCCCATCTCCTGTCTCTCACAAGTCCAACCTCACCCTGTGAACTGTGAGCTCTCCTATATTCCCTGGATTTGTTTTCAGCTCCTGGGAAAGCCAGAGCCTCTATAGGTCTAATAAGTCAGGCTGCTTTTTTAGACCCTTGTGATCCTATAACATGAGAAAAAGAGGAACATACTCTTACTTCCCTTTGCCTCTTTCATATTTTTTAATTGAACATAACCTAAAAGAGATAGCTCATAATATATTGAGGTTTGTCTGCAGCCATAGCACCATAGCATCCAATTCTGCCTGATCTTGGAAGCTAAGCAACATCAGTCTGGTCAGTCCTTGGGTGGGAGAATGTCTGGGAATACCAGGTGCTTTAGGCTATGGAGAAGGACCTGGCAATCCACTCCCAAAACAACCTGCCATTGAAAACCCTATGAATAGCAGAGAGGCACTGATAATAGTGCCAGACATGGCACAGTGTCCGGGAGTGTTTTGTTCTGTTGTACATAGGGTTGACTATGAGTTAGACTCAACTCAATGCCACCTAACAACAATACTGGGGTTAAACTGAGACAACATAAGATTCTCTTCCAACCGCTCCTATGTCTAAAGTTTAAACTCTCTGGGATATTTCTCAAGTATTTGAAAGTCAGTTTTGGCCAGGTACAGTGGCACATGTCTATAATGCCAGTACTTGAGAAGCTAAAGCCAGAGGATCACAAGTTCAAGGCTAGCCTGGGCTACACAGGGAGACCCTGTCTGAAAAAAAACAAGGGGCTTGGGATGTAGCTCAGTGGTAGAGCACTTGCTCTGTATGGTCAAGGCCCTGGGTTCAATCCCCAACACTACAAGAAAAAGTGTTTTTAGAAACACAAGAAAATATTAAAGAATCAATTACTCTCTAAAGCATTTAGATATTGTAAAATAATATGAAAGAAGAAAGAGAAAGAAAGAAAGAAAGAAAGAAAGAAAGAAAGAGAGAAAGAAAAGTAACCACAAAGTCCAGTGAATTGGACTCTGCCTCACATACTTCACATCCCTTTGTATCTCCCATTGCTGCAGTAATAAACTTCATGCAGGTGTAAACCAACACCATCTTCCCTCGGCTGTACCATATTTCTTTTCCTCTCTTTCCACTATATGTCTAATGCTGTGGACTTGGACATACTCATACATGGGCAGCCTGAAATTACAAGAGAATTAATAGCTCTGGAACAACTCTTGACCAAGGAGGAATTGGAGTTGATAGGTAAACGTTACCCTCTGCTGTGGTTTGGATGTGGTTTGTTGCCTAAGTTTCATGTGCTAGAAATTTGATCCTCGTTGTGATGGTGTTGAGGTGGTAGAAACTTTAAATATGTGGGGCCTACTGGTAGGTAATTAGTGTTAGGCAGGACCTGTTACAAAATGGCACATCCATATAAGATGGTGCCTTCTTCTACCCACTATCCCCAGTCCTCAAAAAGCCCGCCAAAACTTTTCTTGAAATCTGTCCTAGGCCTGGAAACTGATGACTACTTCCTTTTCCCTCTTCCAGTCTATCCAAACCCTCCATGTATTTACTTCCTACTTATCCTGATGTGACACATCAATCATCCCTACCCCCTCCCACCTAGAGCCCATAAAAGCCTCATCCTTTCCTCTTCCAGAGGCTGCTCTCTCTTTTGCTAGAACAGCTGCAGCAGCTTCTTCCAATAAAGGTCTGTTTGAGCTTACCTGTTTTTTGCTTCTTACCTGACAATTAAGTCATGGGGTCTTTACCTTAATGAATGGATTAATGCTATCTCAAAAGAATGGGTCAAGGCTAGAAGGAGTAGATCAGTTCTTGAATAGACTATTAGAAAAGAGCAAGCTTAAGCCCACTCCCTTGCCTGATTTCTTGCTTCCTTGTTTGCACACATGCCTCTTCTGCATCCATACAGTTTCCTTTCTGTTTCTCCACCATATTGTGACACAACAAGGGATCCCTTTGCCAGGATGCTGGTAACATGTTGTTTGGACATTCCAGAAACCAGAATTATGAGCAAAATAAACCTGTTTATTCAGTGTCTGATATTTTGTGGTAGAAACACAAAACAGAATAAGACATGCATCTTCTATATGGCTTCTAGGAGTCCTACTAGGCTCAAGCTCCAGTCTCTTACAGTGATGGCTAATTAAACAATTAACCCTTGCATAGGGTTTCCCTTCTTCTCTGTTTCATCTTCTTCATTTCCTTCTCCTTCTTCTGAGATCATTTCCAAAGAACTTTCTTACATGCTCTTTGCTGGGCTCTGATTTTTTGTTTGCTTGGGCTTTTTCCTTCCTTTCTTTCTTTCTTTCTTTCTTTCTTTCTTTTTTTTTTTGAGGGTAGGGATGCCAGGACAGTTGGTAACAGAAATGATAGAAAGAAGACCCTCAGAGTAGGGTACTAGAACTGAATCACTCTCTGCCTAAATGGAAATGAAAACTCAATTGCTCATAGTAAGTGAGGTGGGCATAACCCAAGGCATTCAGTTGCATTACAAGTTCCTAAGAAGAGGCTGAAGTGCAAGGTAAAGGTTAGGTGCTGAATTAGAAGGTAGCTAAGATTATTGAACAACGTGAAGGTGGTGTTAATTATAAAGACTGAGAGTTTCCTGGGTTGTTAACTGCTTTAGAAACTTTTTAAAAGCTCAGGTAGCTAAATATCAGTGTAATTCACTCTGAAAAATTCAGAAAGACTCCAAAGGATTACTTAAAGTCACCTTTTAGCCGGGTGCAGTGTCGCATGCCCGTAATCCCAGCAGCTTGGGATGCAGAGGCAGGAGAATCATAAGTTTGAGGCCAGAGTCAGTCTGTATAATTTAGCGAGACCCTGCCTCAAAAAGTAAAAAAATGGGCTAAGGGTGCAGCTCAGTGGTCCAGCACTTGCAAAGCATGCAAGTGCGAGGTCCTGGATTCAACACCCAGTACTGCAAAAAAAAAAAATAATAATAATAATTAAAAAAAATAATAAAGACACTTTTTCTTCCCCACTCCAAATATCAGAACATGCTGAAAATCAGCCTTAGGGTTTGACTATACAAGTAATAAAACTGCAATAAAGAATGAATGGGTGACCTCAAAAGGCATCCTTACTCAAAGTCAGCACCTTAACAGAAAAAAGAACTTTGGGAACTAGAATGGGGACACTTGGTTAAATGAGCTGAAAAATATTGAGCACCAAGACTCCTCTGAACATTCTGGGCTGGGAGTTCTCTTCCTTTTGTTAGAAAGAAACAGCTCCTTTTTCTTAAAGACCTTACAAAGACCTCATTAGAGGCAAATGCTTCTCAAGATAATGCTCATTTACATCAGACCTACACTTGCCTTTATTCAATAACTCAACAAATAATTAGGACCAGGTTGCAACACAGCACAAATGGGGAAATACAGCCACGCCCAAGAGAAAAATAGCATATACATCAAATGAATTGCTGAATTTGGAAAATATGAACCAGTAGGAAGTGGGAGAATGTATATAAGTGGCTCCTGAGGATGTTGGAACAAAGGGAGAAATATAAGGTTGGAGAGGGCACAATTTATTGATCAGAGAGCTCTCTTCTATAACTCATTAACATCCTAGCAATATCATCTGGAGCTGATTCTATACCCTTCTGGGTTAGCTCTTGAAGCCTAGACATGACAACAACCTATAATAAGGTATAAATGCTGGAACTGCCTTGGTAGACTATTGAGAAAGAGATCAGAGACTCTGACATGGGAATTTTAGAAAAGATTTATGCTCTGCGGCCAATGAGTCTATTACCTGGCAAAGTTTCCCAAGCCAAAGTGGTAATCAAATGGGGCTTGTGTGAGTTAGCTTGTGCATTGCTGGACCAAATTTCCTGACAGAGACAATTAAGGGGAGAAGTATTTATGTTTGACTCATGGTTCAGAAGGTTTCAGTCCATAGAGGCAAAGATGACATGGTAACAAAGTAGGTGGCAGGGCCTGTGGTGGAGGAGAGCTGTTCACATCATGGCACCAGGAAGAGAGATCCTGGCCAGAACTACTGGCTGGGTAACCTTCAAAGGCTCATCTCCAGTGAGCTACTTCTGCCAACTAGGTCCTGCTTCCCAAAGTTCCACAGCCTCCCAAAACAGCACCACCTGCTGTGGACCAATCTTTTACACGTGAGTCTGCGAGGCCATTTTATATTCAAACCATAACAAGGCTTGACCCAGAGATCTGTATCAATAGCTAATAATTACATTGTACCTATAAGCAAGAGAGATAAACATCCAAGCAAAATGTCATTTGACTTGTATACTTGAGTAAGGAGAGGAGGGAGAAAAAAAGTTGTTGAACAGCCACCATAGTGAAAAATCACAATCTCTTATTAGTTTCCAGACTCAGAGCTCAATGATTGAAGTGATAACTGTGTCCCATTTCAGAAGGACATGCAATAGTATTTCAAATATACAATAAATAAATCCTTTCCCAGTGGCAACTGTGACCATTTACCAAAAGAAATATGGACTGGTGGAAAAGGAATACTTACAACCTTTAAGGATCTTTGAATACAGGGACTAAGCTCACACTAAACCTTAGATACCAAAATATCACCATGATCCTTTGGCTAGAAGTGGATTTATGAAGGCCAGGGGATATATTAGAGCTAGCAAAAAAGGACTGTTGGTGACCATAGCACTATTCAAGTGTGGCCCTTAGAGACAATGGAGAAGGAAAGTTCTCTCAGAAGGCATTCTTCAAAACAATACTTTGGGATGTCAATTTGGCATCCCAAAGATGCCAAATGAAGAGAGAGGTAGCATGGGGTAAGATTTCTGGACAATAAATGGCCTGCCTAGTGGTCATGGGCAGAGCAAGATTGGATGATCAAAGTGTAGAAGATCTGGGAGAAAGCTGAGTAGGTGAAGTTGTGGTAATGAGGACAAATTGCTAAGATTTTTGTGTCTATATATCAATGACCACAAGAGAACTCCCATCATAGAGAAGGAATCCAGAAGCCAAATGAACAGAAGGAATCCCGTTTTGATCACTCAAGTGCTTATGCCCTGAGCCAATGATAGTCAGGAATGGAGGCCATACATGCATCCAACATTAATGGACTCCCTTTCATTAATGTTCTGCAGCCATTTCCTCCAAGCCTGACATGATCATTGCCATCTTGAAGCACAGCATGTATAATGACATACAGGAAACCTTGGCCCACAGTGATGGCAACAAAACAAACATACCTATGCACATAGCTGGGGCTGGGGTTTAGCTCAATTGATAGAGTGCAGCTCCACACTCTCTGGAGACATTGGTTTGATCACCAGCACCACAAAAATGGGAGAAGGACATGGCAATCCACTCCTAAAGCAATCCCGATATGATCAGCCATTGAAAACCCTGTGAGGGTTGCTATGAGTCGAACTCAACTTGATGGCACCTAACAACAACCGTACAGATAGCAAGGCTTATGATAATGGTAATGGGGCTGTTGAATTCCCTCTTAGAAGGAAGGGAAGGGCAACAAGACCCTCATGAGATCTTCCTCTGAGATGCCAATCACCACTCCCTCCTGTCCCAGCTGCATAGTAATGTTAAATTTTAGAAGAGGCGAACAACTAACAAAAGGGGGCACTCCTTGGAAGGATTCTTCCCAGTGATGTAGGTGTCCATGAGGCTTTCCACGGATCACACATGCTCTTATCAGTAACCACAATAATGTTCCTATAAATAACCCCAATAAACTCGGTTGGCAGAGTCGGACTTGACAGAATCCTTGCTTTGGTCTTCCTGCACCCTCTCTTTTTGGAGTGAGACATGCCCTTTATATTTTTCCAAGGAAAGTCATGCCACACTGATCTACCTACCTGTGTACTGAATTTCCAGCTTGCCAGAAGTAGGCAGTGGCCTGAGCTCACTCAATATGAAAACATTCTTTAAGGAAAGTAGCCAGCTGTAATCAGCTCTTGGGCTGATTACATTAAACACCTTCTAGAGGGTTAATTCAGTTGGTAGAGCGCCGTTCCACACTCTCTGAGGTCCTCATTTCAATACCTAGCACCACAAAAACAGGAGAAGGATGTGGCAATCTGCTCCCAAAACAATCAGCCATTGAAAACCCTATGAGGGTTGCTATGAGTCAGGCACAACTCAATGGCACCTACCAACAACAACACTCTACAGGAGGCAGGGATCCCTCTTTACTAAAACTGCTTTGCCTTCCATCCTGCAGGGTCTGCCCGCACTGATATCTGAGGGCCTTCTCTGGTCCACATCAAGTAAAGATGAATTGTCTTGGGCTGCACAGAAATTATATAATATAGTTAGTGCATATGCATAATAAGGGAAGTCATGAAGAAAATAAACACTAAAAAGCACATGATGTTAAAAGTTTTGCAGAGCCACATTACTAGCTATGCTGGGCTGCATGTAGCCCAGCATAGCTAGTAATGTGGACTGCGGGTTGAACATATCTGGTTTATATAATGATTTAATAGTCAGTACAAGAGTCTACATATTACCTTAGATCAAGAGATTCATTTGACATCAAAGGAGGTATGGTAACAAGGATACGACCATGGAATATGCTGGTCCTGCCGCACACTGAATCTCCTAGAAGCCTTCCACCTACTAGCACAATGAAATGGCCCATCAAAGGCTACTCTAGGACACCACCTATGAACAAAGCATCATGGGGTTAGGACTGTCCTCGGTCATTACATATTCTGAATATATATCAGTGTCTAGAACACATGGGTTCAGAAATAGGAATAGAAGTAGTTGTAGTCTTTCTTACTATCAGTCCCAGTGACCCAGTTGTCCCCAAAGTCTCAGACATTGCTGAACCAGAAGTGCTAGTTCCTGAGCAATAGGGATAAAGGGGACACTTTCACTAAAGGGGTCAGCAAGGGTCTTCTGAGTGTAAGCTATGAATCCCACCTGGTCATTTCACCCTTTTAGTGTCAATATAACAACAGGAAGAAAGGAATCACTATGTAAGAAAGAAAATTGACTCTTAGTACTATAAAGAGCTAGATGGCTGCTATGTAATTAAGAAATGAAGGATAACATCATAATATATATGTTGGCCAGGGTCTTCCAAGAGGTAGGTACCAAAATGAGATTAAGAGTACAAGTATTTTAGTAGGGCAGATACCTGTGAGAGAAAATGGGGAGAGAGCCAAGAATTGTTGGCATCAGACTGCTATGTAGGTCTAATTCTGAATTAAAAAAAGAGAAGAAAGAAAAGTTGAGTGGAAATATCATGGAATGACGTGCAGTCTAGGAAAGTTCAACAAGGCATTGGGAGTGCTCAAGTCAAAGACAGCTGTCAGAAGGGTCTTGCATGTCCCAGGAATAAAGCCCTTCTTAGTGTCTTAACTGCGCTCTGTCACCTGTTGATAGTATCAGGGACTGGAACATGGATTCCTAGGTGGATTTCAAAGTGCAGTAGTTGGGGTCCTTATTTAATTGTACTCCTTGCAGAGTGGAAAGAAGGAGGGAGCGATCTAGCAGAGGGAAGCAAAGATTGGAGAAGATGGGATGGGGATAGGAGGGTCAGTGAGGAGGGATGAAGGGGCAGAGGTCAATCTCAATGGAAACAGCACAACTTCATGAGTATCTTGGAAAAAAAGGAGAAGATAACCCAAATAAGTATCAGAGTTTAACTACAACCAGCCATAAGTCCCCCTAAACTTTGTGGGTCAATGGAAGTATTGCTAGAAATGATATAAAGGATGCATAATGGAAAAAGCCAATGCAGTATTACTCTGTACCCCATCATCATTTACTAATAAAGGGAAAAAAGAAGCTTATTAGGTCAGAAGGAGTATATTCTTTTGGGCTGGGTACCATTCTTGTTCTTCCTTAATTATAATAAATTCTGCATGGAGACAAAAAATATATATATATACTCATTATAATTAGAGGTCTGTCAGCACATTCTACTAGAACCATAATAGATAAAAGGATGGATGATAGATAGATAAATAGATAATAGATGTTGTTGTTGTTGTTAGGTGCCGTTGAGTCGTGTCCAACTCATAGCAACCCTCCTAGGGTTTTCAATGGTAGATTGTTTCGGGATTGCCTTGGGAGTGGGTTGCCACGTCCTTCTCCCATCTTGTGGTGCTGGGAATCGAACTCGGGACCTCAGAGACTGCAGAGCGGCGCTCTACCAACTGAGCTAAAACCCAGCCCAGATAATAGATAGATCAATAAAATATGCATATGTAATCTCCATATTTATTGTTCTTCATTTGGCCCTCGAAGAGCAACTGCCTCAACTTTCCATTTTTCCTTTCACTTCAGACATTTTAATTAATACTCTCAAGCCTCAAAAATCTAAAGATTGATCAATTTTACTATTAAATTTTTTTAACTGAAATATGTTGCTGTGAAGATTAAGTAGCCATTTTACATATCCCTAGGAAGTAGAAAATCTAAGTACTATCCAAATTTTTATAGACAGACTTGAAAAATTATAATGAGTTAGAAAATTCAGTTGAAAGACATTTTTCACACTGAAAAATGCAAAAAATTCTCAAGCAAGCTGCAAGGAGAAAGACAATGCAAACATTTGTAAAATCTCTTGCTGAAATGAGTAACAAATTAGCTATCAATCTGAACAAAGTATCTCCTAAAATAAGCCTGTAGCCATAGCTCCCTGGCATCCAGTCTCACCAGATCTTGGAAAATAAGCAGGGTCTGGCATGGTTAATACTTGGATGGGAGACTACCTGGAAACACCAAGTGCCAGGAGACCACCTGGACCACCAAGGACCACCAAGTGCCAGGAGACCACCAAGTGCTGTAGGCTTGGAAGAAGGACCCGCTGCCCACTGCCCCCCAAAAAATCATCCATTAAAAACCCTATGAATGGCAGAGGAGCACTGACAATAGTGTCGGGCATGGTACAGTGTTGGGTAGTGTTTCATTTGTTATATATAGGGTTGCTATGAGTTGGACCTGACTCAACGGTACCTAACAACAACAAAAATAATCCTGTTCCATTTACTGAATCCATATTTTCCATGCAAATTTCTAATAAGAATTATGTCCTTCAGTCAGATACTCACCTGAGGAAAGAGTTGATTAGCTAGTAGACATTGACAATCCTGTGCTTGGAAAATTTATGGAAGTAGACTACCCTGCCACACATCCATTTTACAAAATTCATAAGCATGAGGCACTTTCCAATGATCCGATTGCTCATGAGTAAGATGGCAGTGAAGACCTAAACCTGCCAAGCTGAAGTGAGACTCCTCTAAAGTTAGGTACTGAAGGAATCCCAGGCCTGTGAGAAGCTGGGCCCCAAGAACTGATGCCTTCTCCCTTGGAGATGCTTTATTGCAATCTGTTGACCTTAGGAAAATGAGAAGATCCTGGAGCACCATCCCCAAATACCAGGGCTTCCCTGTCCACTCTAACTCAGCTCTGCCGAAGTTGCTGAAGCCTCGGACCCATCCTCATGAGTTAGAGAATTTTGCCCTGAGGTTGGAATGGAAGATTTAGAAGGCAGGATTCACAAGGGAGTCTTCATCCAGAGGCCTGAACCACTGCTTTGGACATGGGAAAGAAGAAGGAAAAATAGAAATCTGCTCCGGTCAAAGCTAGGACAAGACGAGTCTTGGGAAGGCAGGAAGATGAATGAATGGGTTCACACCCCACCATAAGGAAGCAGAGGACCACACAGCAGCTCAAAGCCAGTCAACACTGCCCATTGTCCACACAGCCGAGGTGCCCTCTACCCCATGAAGGCAACTCCTGCCCAGTTAGTATTTGATGAGCAGAGGGGAAAGGAGCATGCAGGCCATGGAGGTGCAGGAGGAATGGGGAGACAACAGATGGGAAGGCAAGTGGCATGCTCTCTCTCTTCTTCCCACTCATATGACTTGCCTGTCACACAGAAACATAACTTTCCGCTATCAGAGAACAGCACCTTACTGGCCCTGCTGGGACAAGAATGGTGGTTGGAGAGACTGACTGTAGTGGGAAGGGACAGGAAGGAGAAATCCCCCTGAAACTCTTATTTTTTACTTGTTTTATGGGCCACATTCATATAAACTGAAACATGTTTTAAAGTGATTGTGAGAGATGATGATAATCCCAAGGACTTGTGGGTGTCTCTGTGGACACCAATGACCTTGTTCATGTCATAACATCAAATGATTATGATGGTGCCAGAGTTTCAAAGACTGTAATAAGAGAGTGGCTCTATACGTGGAGACAAGGATTAGCACCCATGGTGTCTTATGGGTTCCTCTAGAGGAGATAATTTACTCCACAAGAGTTCGAGAAGACAGGAAGCATAGTCATCAGGACTGTTTGGAAAAGTAAGGGAGCCCAGGAAGCAGAGGGAACCCAGAATCCAGCTAAGGCACAAACCTCTCTGGCTGTTCACCCAGAGAAAATTTCTTTTCCCAATTTGAATAAAAGTGCTACCCAGTCATCAAGCTGTGTACTCCCAGGATGTTGTTTACCCAAATAGGGCACTTTCCTAATTCATACAAAAGTGAACACTGACTGATACTGAGCAATGGGATCTTGTGGCATGGGAACAGTAGAAATGAGACCAATCATGTTAAGAACAAGACACATGAGGCTTCTGTATGAGAGTAGAAGGGAGGCTTTTTGGTTGTTAATTATGAGTACGTTTATTGTCTTTACTGTATATCATGAGTATACACACATGAACATTTATTAAACTATAATTTGAATATGTTCATCTTAGCAAATGTCAATTATACCTCAATAAAGTTGTTTTGAAAATAAAGTTGTTTTTAATCCATTTTTTGGTCCCATCAGATCATCAAAAGAATGTTGTTGTTGTTAGGTGCCTTCGAGTCGGTATCTAACTCATAGCGACCTTCATAGGGTTTTCAATGGCTGACTGTTTTGGGATTGCCTTGGGAGTGGATTGCCAGGCCCTTCTCCCCATCAAAAGAATAAACAAGCAATAAACAATTGCTTCTAGTTTGGCAAAGTTGTAAGGAAACTGACTGTGGTTGAAGAGTGAAATTGGAGCTGGGTGCGGTGGTATACGCCTGTAATCCCAGCAGCTCGGGAGGTGGAGACAGGAGGGTCACAAGTTCGAGACCAGAGGCAGTCTGCGTAATTTAGTAAGACCTTGTTTCAAAAAAGTAAAAAATGGGCTGATAGTGAATCTCAGTGGTCCAGCACTTGCAGAGCATGCAAGTGCAAGGCCCTGGGTTCAACCCCCAGTACTACAAAAAAAAAAAAAAAGAGTGAAATTGGCACAGTCTTTTCTGGTATTAAATTTTACAGGTCAGAAGTCCCTCTCATCCACAGGGTATGTGAATCAAGATCCCCAGTGTATGCCTGAAACTTTAGATGCACTAAACTCACACAGTGCTATGTTTTTCCCTATACATTTATTAACACGATAAGGTTTAATTGCTAAACTAGGCAAAGTAAGAGATTAATAATAATTAATAATAAAATACAGTAATTAGAATAACATACTGTAATAAACTTTCACATGTCTGTCAGCTTGTCATGCTGTGGGGGCTTGTGTGTTGCTGTGATGCTGAAAGCTATGCTAGTGGTATTTCAGATACAAGCAGGGCCACCCATGGTGGACAGGTTTCAGCTGAGCTTCCAGACTAAGATAGACCAGAGAGAATGACCCAGCAGCCCACTCCCGAAAGAATTAGCTATTGAAAACCCTATGAATAGCAGAGAAGCACTGTCAAATGCAGTGCTGGAAAATGAGCCCTCCAGGTTGGAAGGCATTCAAGAAAGAACTGGGAAAGAGTTGCCTCCTCAAGGTAGACTCAACCTTAATGACAGGAATGGAGTAAAGCCCCTGGGCTCCTTTTGCTGATGTAGCATGACTCAGAATGAGTTGCTGCAGTCATGGGCTCAAACATAAAGAGACCCTTTGCATGACACAGTGTTGGGTAGTGTTTCGTTCTGCTGTACTTTGGGCTGCTACGAATCAGACCCAATTCAATGGCACCCAACAACAACAAACTGTAATAAAAGTTATTTAAATCTTATTAATTGTTTGCTTCTGGAATTTTATTTCTTTTTAAAGCTGCTAGTATTGTTTTATTTTTATAAGTAATTTCTAAATTAGTGTACAGATTAATGGATTTCATTATGACATTTACATGCATATCATTGTATATTGCTTGTGTTAACCTCCCATTACTCTCTCATGTTAAATGCTCCTTCATAAGGATATTTAAAATTTCCCATTAGACATAAATACACTAAAAGGTAATATCCTTTAAAACATAATGAGCCATTATTTCCTTCTCTAATTCTTTTTCCTTTTTTTTTTTCGTGTACAACTTAATGAGCTTCATTATGACATTTCTATGTATGATATCATTGTACATTGCTCATGTTCACCTCCCTCATTGCCCTCCACAACCCGCTTTCCCACCTCTGATCCCCTTCTTCTGCACCAATGGTCCCCTCTCTGCTTGCATGTTTTGTATGTATATTTTATGTTTATATTTGCATGTAAATATAACTATAAACCCATAGTTTGCCTTTGAGAACAAAACATGTTCCTCCTTTTTCCCCCATTACCCTTTCTTATTGCCCCTCTTTAGTCCCTTTTCTCCCCCTACACAGTTTCCTTCTATTTTCACGACCTATATATTAAAATATTGAATATATATCAAAATCTAGCTTCCACATGAGAGAAAATATATGATGTTTGTCTATCTAGAACTGGCTTATTTCACTTAAAATGACGATCTCTAAGCCAAGCACAGTGGCACATGCCTGTAATCCCAGCAGCTCGGGAGGCAGAGGCAGGAGGACTACAAGTTCAAGACCAGAGGCAGTCTGCATAATTTAGTGAGACCATGTCTCAAAAAACAAAAATGGGCTGAGGGTGCAGCTCAGTGGTACAGCACTTGCAAAGCATGCAAGTGTGAGGCCCTGGGTTCAACCCCCAGTACTGGAAAAAAAAAAAAAAGATGATCTCTAGTTCCACCCATTTTCCAGCAACTGCCATAATTTCACTTCTTTATGGTTAAATAAAACCCCGTGGTGTACATATACCACATTTTCCTTGACCATTCATCTGTTAACAAACACCTTGGTTGATTCCATATCTTGGCTAATGTGAATACTGCCAGGCAAAATTTCAAAAAGTGTTCTTCTGCTGGATGTGGTGGTGCACACCTGTAATCCCAGAACTTGGGAGGCTGAGGCAGGAGGATCATGAGTTCAAGACAGCCTAGGCTACACAGCAAGACCCTATCTTAAAAAATAAAAACCAAACAAACAAACAAAAAAATCTTCTTGTGTGCAAATGTCATAGCCTTGTATTTTGGTGGGCTAACAGGTAGTCACCTTCATTCAGGAACTGCTGGTGACATCTTGTGTCCTCATCTTGCATAAATGCCCTGGCCTTATGACAGGGCTGAAGGGCTTGCAGTGCTTAAGGTGCAGAGAAAGGACAAGGATGGGGTACAAGAAATAGATATCCCATTTTAGTCATCCATCAGATAGCTACAGGCTCTAGTAAAGAGTCAGTGGTTTAGAAAAAATGGCCTCAAGTTTCTGTGAAGTCTTCTGGACAACTGTAGGGAATTATCCAATCCTCATCTTGCCCCCTGATTGGTAATCAAGGATCTCCGGTTGATTGCCCAAGGAGTGACATCTGGTTTCACTCTTTATTTGAATGTCACTCTTAAATTGGTTGCACCTAGCTCCTCACACCCCCACCTGATTGTCATCTTGAGGCAGTAAAGGCAGTTACCCAAGGACTATATAACAAAGCTTGTTCTACCTGTGAGGGTGGCTGCTGATGGTGATGCTGCAAGGTGCTGGCTGCTAGCTTCCTGCTGGGGGTGTTGTTTGTTTTCTCTCTCATCCAGACCACCAATCAAGATAGAACTCTCTCTGCTACAGGCCATCAGCAAGGAAAGGACTCTCTCTGCATTCGACCAGCAACACGGAAGCATCTCTCCTCATACCACCGAGACCAGGATGACTAGACGGTGCTCTCAAGGAAAGATGGACCATAAGCAAGCTGAGGAAAGCCTCTTGGACCCAGCACCAAAAGCCCAAAGCTGAGGACAGTCCTGGGTCCCAGCACTAGAGGCAGAAGAGCCGTCGCTGCCCCTGAGGCAGCAATAGAGCTACAGCACTTAGGCTGCTAACACTTGTTTATAGCTGTGCACTTGTTTGGGTTTCTCTCTGCCCTGATAAGGGCAGAGAGAGACAATAAAGAGCTGCTTTTGGTCCTCACAAGGGAAAAGCATTCAAGGCTTTTCCTTTGTCCCCTCTTGTGGCATTCCCGAGGGCTGCAGGAGTCTGCACCCCTCACCCCAGGGTCCCAAGTGAATTGTGTTTAGTTATCTGTGTGCATGGCTGCACCTCCCATCTGAACATCTGGCTGGACTAGTGAGGAGTGTGCCCCACAGACAACTGTTATCATAATCCACATGTCAGAGGTATTATCTGTAGTGAAGTTAGTGGGAAACTAATGACATATTGCTCAACTGTGTGACACAGCCCCTGCCTACATATAGATATCCTCCTCCTAGTGTTTGAAGGATCAGTTTTCAAAATAGCTTAAGTTTAAATTTACCATATTTCATCAACTGGTAATTGAACTTCTAGGAATAATGTAGCATAGGTAGTAAGAACATGGTCTCTAAGCAGAACATGGTGGTGGTTGTTGTTAGGTGCCCTCGAGTCACTATCTGACTCATAGCAACCCTCACAGGGTTTTCAATGGATGACTGTTTCAGGATTGCCTCAGGAGTGGATTGCCACATCTTTTTTCCATTTTTGCAGTGCTGGGAATCGAACTTGGGACCTCAGAGACTGCAGAGCAGTGCTCTACCAACTGAGCTAAATGCCAGCCTGAACATGGTGGTACATGCTTATAATCCTAGCATCGGGGCCACTGAGGCTGAAGGATTGTGAGTTTGAAGACAGCCTGGGCCAGATAGTAAGTTTGAGGCCCTCTTGGGCTAAATAGTGAGACCCTGTCTCAAACAAACAAAAAAAACAAAACAAAGAACACACCCTTTAAAGACAATCAAGTCTCAGGGTTAGAATCACAGTTCTGACAGGCAGCAGCTATACAATTTAAAACAACATTATATTTATCTAAGCCTCAATGTCTTCATGTATAAAATGGGATTGGTACCATAAACATCAATGACTTATTTTGAAAATGAAATGAGTAGATGTGTCAGTGGGCCTGAGCCTGATCCAAGGCATCTTTTCATATGGTTTTCTTCTCTCTGGGCCCTATACACAATTGCCCATGAAATCATACAAGATTAGGCTCCCAAACATTTAATAGCTAACCATAATTGCAAATCTGCATTCTCTAGTAAAGCAAAATACTTATTAACATCTTACCCTTACCACATTCAGTGTCTTAATTCAGAAAAAAATTTACAAGATAAAACAATGAGGATCAAATGAATAATCATCATTTGTTAATTCAGCAAACACTTATAGCATCTATCTACTAGCACACTAGGTTCCAAGGTAGATATAGACATATAAACATTCAGTGTGGTTGAAGAGTCAGACAAGTACATGGCTGGATTTAAGAAGAAAGGCTTCCTCTCAAAAGCAATGACTTCTAGAGGTAATACTCAAACTGAGCCCTAAAGAACATTAGGAATGATCCAGGAAATGACATGGATAAATCCCGGCAAAGGGAGCTCCGTAGAATCATGTAGGTGTAGAAATTGGGCCTTGACAGTTCACCAGAGCAGAGGCTGGAAAGAGGGAAGCAGATCTTGTGAGCTTATTCTGGGAAGAGGAGAAAGGGATGGGTGGCCTAGATTGAAGAGCACAGAGAAGCGGCAGCTACCCGACATCTGAGGGTGTATCCAAGCTTGAGTGGTATTCCTGTCACTGGGATTCCTTTAAGGCCTCAGACAAAGTGACTGAGCCCTCTACCATGTAAGATGAGACTGGATACTTCTAAACAACTTTCTTAACTGGTTTAGGTGTCAGAGATTTTGGCAGGGCTCTTCTCTGAACAGTTATTGCATGTGTGAGTATATGCTCCACTCCCACATTCTTTGCTGCCAAAGAAAAGAAAATGGTGCTGTAGAGTGTTCTAATGAGGGCTATTGGCCAAGTGTGTTGGACATTACACCATTTACCTTCCAAGGACCCCAGGTTCTTGCCCTGAGGCTAGCTTTAGGATATTTGGCAACTAAATATAATTGTTTTCTAATATAAATGCAAACACTTGAAAGTACAGGATGTTAAGAACACAATTCATGCCATCAACTCCAAATTGTGATAGAAAACAAATATGCACATCCGTTTGTGTACAAGACTGCACAGTAAAAGATGATTTGTCAATCTGATGTTTACCACTGTGCTAGAAGAACAAAGACTCTCTTGCTACCTTTAAAACTAAACCTTTTGAAGATTGCAGAAGGTAGGATTGGGGAGAGAATCAATGTAGAGGGATAAAGGGGAAGAGGATAATCTCAATGTAAACGATGCAACTTCATGAGTACATGGGAAAAATAGGGGAACATAACCCAAATATGGGAGAAGGACCTGGCAACCCACTCCCAAAAATCAATCTACTATTGAAAACCTTATGAACAGCAGAGAAGCATTGACAATACTGTTTCCCCTGTTGTATGTAAGGTCGCTATGAGTCGGATACCAACTCGACGGCACCTAACAACAACAACAACAACAACCCAAATATGCATATGAGTTTTACTACATATTAGTCAAAAGGTTCCATAAACCTTGTAAGTTGATAAAAGTGTAAGCAAAAGTGATGTTGTTGTTGTTAGGTGTGTCTGACTCATAGCAACCTTCAAAGAGTTTTCGATAGCTGATTGTTTTTCAGGATTACCTTGGGAGTTGATTGGCATGTTCTGCTCCCATTTTTGCAGTGCTGGGGATCAAACCCAGGACCTCAGAGACTGCAGAGCAGCACACTACCAACTGAGCTAAATCTCAGCCCCAAAAGTGATGTAATAGTTGCATAATGGATAAAGCTAATGCTGTATTACTCTGTACCCCGCCAACAGTTACCAATAAAAGGAGAAAAAAACTAAGCCTTTAAATGAAGACTTCCCTAAGGCATTCTAGAAAAATTAGCACTTCCTTTCTCCCCTTCACCTTTCCTTCCTCACATGCAGACTCCCCGTCAAACTGGAGGTATGTCAGTCAGCTGTGCTTTGCAAATCCAAAGTATTGTTTGGGGATGTTGTTGTTGTTGGATTGTTTGTTTGGGGTTTTGTTGGGGTTTTTGTCTGAGTTTTGTTGTTGTTGTTGTTGTTTGTTTGGTTTGGTTTTTTTGAGACAGGGTCTCCCTATGGAGACTCTCACTATGTATACCTGGCTCACCTCAAACTTGCAACAATTCTTGTGCCTCAGCATCCTGAGTGCTAGAATAACAAGCATGCTCCACCACACCCAACCAAAGTATTGTTTTAAAATCTGAATTGAAGGCAAGCATGGTGGGATATACTTGTAATCTCAGCACTTAGGAGGCTGAGGCAGGAGAATCACCTTGAGTTCAAGGCCAGCCTGGGCTACCTAGTGAGTCCCAGGTCAGCCTCAGCTACAGAGTGAGATTCTAGCTCAGAAAACCCCTCAAAATAGGAAATGGAATTGTTAATTGTCCTGATTTGATAATTGTATACTGTGTAGATGAACTGAATTATCACCCTGTATCCCATAAATATGAACAATCAAAATACTAATTAATAAAAAAGAGAAATATATTGAAAAAAGAAATCCACCAAAATAAATAAATGGGTGAATGAATGAATTTAATTAAATCTGAATTAGCATGGTGTGGTGGTGAGCCCTTTTAATCCCAGCTACTTGGGAGGCTGAGGCAGTAGGATCACTTGAGCCCAGAACTTTGAGACCAGTTTGGGCAACATAGTAAGACCCTATCTCTTATAAATTAGAAAGAAAGAAAGAAAGAAAGAAAGAAAGAAAGAAAGAAAGAAAGAAAGAAAGAAAGAAAGGAAGGAAGGGAGAGAGAGAGAGAAAGAAAGAAAGGAAGGAAAGAGAGAGAGAGAGAAAGAAAGAAAGAAAAAGAGAGAGAGAGAAAGAGAAAGAAAGAAAGAAAGAAAGAAAGAAAGAAAGAAAGAAAGAAAGAAAAGAAGAAAGAAAGAAAGAGAAAGAAAGAGGGAAAGGAAGGAAGGATTAACTAGTTATTGTCTTGGTCTATTTTCTATTGCTTTAATGTAATATCTGAGACTTTTGTTGTTGTTTTTAGGTGCCATTGAGCCAGTATCCGACTCATAGCAACTCTACCTACAATAGGCAAAACACTATTATTAGTGCTTCTCTGCTATTCATAGGGTTTTCAATGGCTGATTGTTTTTTGGGAGTGGGTTGCTGGGTCCGTCTCCCAAGCCTACAGCACCTGGTGTTCCCAGGCAGTCTCCCATCCAAATACTAACCAAGTCCAACTCTGCTTAGCTTCTGAGATCTGACAGGATCAGATGCCACAATGGTATGGCTATAAGCAATACCTGAGACTAGATAATTTATAAAGACTAGGCGTTTATTTAGCTCATGGTTCTGAATACTGGGAAGTTCAAGATTGATAGCCACATCTGGTGAGGGTAACATGCTGCTTCAACTCATTCCAGAAAGTGAGAACACACTCATGTGAGAAAATCATTAGTCCAACTCATGACATTTCTATTCCCATGAAACAAACACCTTCCACTGAGCCTCACTTCCCACTACCACCACACTGGGAACAAAGCCTCAACATGAGTTTTGGAGGGTTAAAAACCATATTCAAACCACAACAGTTGTCAACATTTTAGAGAACAAATTCACATAAAATCAAACTTTCAAGCTCATTTTATTCATTTAGATTGTCTCCCTGAAGATATAAGAAAATAGAGTTTGAAATGTCTGCTCCAGAGTCCTCCTGGGGCCATGCTTACCTGATCCAAGAGATAAAGGCTGCCTTGTTTTATTTCCATTTAGCAGCATCAAAGTCTTTTGGGCTGTGGATATAGCTCAGCAGTGGAGTACTTGCCTAACATGTGCAGGGCCATGGCTTTGACCCCCAGCAATGCAAAATAATAATAATAAGTAAAAAATGATAGAAACTTCTTGTCAGACATATGGCTGATACTTTGTATAAAAGATTGTTGGGACTTCATGAGACATAAGGACATTTGTCACCACTGTGCATTTTATAGATGAGAACACTAGTGGATGGGGGCTCACATATGATCAAAGTTATATGCCAGTTGGTAGCAAAACTAGGAGAGAGATTAGACCTTTGCTTTCTGAATCTGCACCATTTTCCTTAGTGTACTCATCATGTTTTAGACATGGGGCAGTAAGGAAGTCTTTCTTATTTCTCCCTTTATCAGTTATTGGTTTGACTTCTACTATCACTCAAGGGTACCTCTCCTGCTGGATTTAGGAATCTACAAATCTACCTGGGAATTCTAGCTTCCCAGATCTGAGCCCAGTGAAGGAAGGAAAAAGTAAATTTAAAGGCATCTTTCCACTCAACACACTCCTTTAGAGAGATGACAATTCTACCCATAATGAAGGTACCCTCTTACATTATTTGCATCAAAATTTGGTGGGTTTTTGTTTGTTTGTTTGTTTTTGCATTCTTATACCTCTTCACACTATAATAGTATTTTGGTTAGGCTTTGCATGTCTAAAAGGCCCATTGAAATATTTTCATAATATCAAAAATGCAAAGCCTCTGTCCCTCAAAGATGAATTCTTTTTACTTTTGTTTTTGTTAGGACTCAGGGGTTGAACCCAGGGCCTCAGGGATACTTTGCAAGTGTTCTGCCACTGGGCTGTAACCCTAGCCCCTTTTTTTATTTTTTATCATGAGGCAAGATCTCACTAAGTTATGCAGGTTGCCTCTGGCCTCAAAGTAATGATCCTCCTCTGCCTCCCAAGTTGCTGGGATTAGAGGCATCAACAATTGCACCCCATTCCTCAAAGATGAATTCTAGCCTTCTCTTTTAACCAAACAGAAAAGTTGCTGGCATTTTAAAATATTTTTCTTCTAGCCACTGAGTTTAAATGTATATATAGGGACTAATCTCAGCTAGAAGAACCAAGAGAAAATGTTTTTTGGAGTTTCCTAGGAGGTGAAGATTGTATTCTCAATTTTAATTTAAGGTTGATAT
This sequence comes from Pedetes capensis, assembly GCA_007922755.1. NCBI lineage: Eukaryota > Metazoa > Chordata > Mammalia > Rodentia > Pedetidae > Pedetes > Pedetes capensis. The sequence continues at coordinate 52,660 of VMDO01003597.1, forward strand.
GTGTTATGGTTGCCTGCAGCTGTACCCTGTGGCATCTGATCCCGTCAGATCTCGGAAGCTAAGCAGGGTCGGGCCTGGTTAGTACTTGGATGGGAGACCACCTGGGAACACCAGGTGCTGCAGGCTTAGGAGACAGACCTGGCAATCCACACCCAAAAACCAATCAGCAGTTGAATACCCTATGAATAGCAGAGAAGCACTGACAACAGTGTTTCCCCATTGTATGTAGGGTTGCTATGAGTCAGATACGGACGCGATGGCACCTAACAACAACAATAACATGTGCTATGGTTAGAACCTAAAATGTCCCCCAAAGGTCATATGTTTAAATACTTGGTCCCCAGGTGGTGACTATAGGACTTTGGAAGGCAGAGCCTAGCTTGTAGAAATAGGTCATGGGGCATGGGCCTTTGGAGGTTATACAACCCCCAGTTCAGGTTACTCCTGATGCCAGTTATGCCGTCATAGATGGAAGTCCCGCAGATAATGAGCCAAAATGAACCTATCCTTCCTCCTTAAGTTGGTCTGTCAGGTATTCTGCCACATCCATGCACAAGCCAGCTAGCACCACATGGTTTTGGGGAGATAATGAAAGATGGAAGAGAAGAGAAGGTCACTCTGACATGGACAGGAAAGAGGGCCATACAAGGAAGAATAGACCACTAAATTTTAAAGCACATCAAACACTTCACTCTGCTCTTTAATAATTTAAGAAAATACAGTCCTGAGAAATAGGTGATTTAACCAAAAGGAGCTACCTAATTAATGGCAGGAACAAGCAAATAAATCAGACCTCAGGACACACTTTTCTTTCTGCCCACAGGCTCCTTCTGCAACGGCCAGGTGGGTAGAGGAATAGCAGTCTTCAACAGCCATTTCTGCCCTCCTTTCTCTGAGTTCGGATTCTGAACATCAAAGACAGTAGAATCTGTTTCACATTTTAATGGTGAACTCTTGTGGGCAGAGCTGGGGACACCCTAGAGGGTGTGAATGAGCTGGGAGGGATAGATAGAGCTGGAGTCACAGCACCTGGCATGTCTACAGGATGACTGCCAATGAAGTTGTGTCTCATCGATTCCGTAATAGGAAATATTTCTGTTCAATTGTGGTAAATGTTTTACCATATGACAAAATTCTGACACTTTATAAAGTGCTTTTTTTGAAAAAGAAATAAGATGACTAGCCACATGTGGGGAAAGGGCTTAGCTTCTCTGAGCTGTGGTGATAATCTCAAAAGCAGGGAGTACTGGATAGGAAAACAGATAATAAAACTGCCAGAGGGAAGGCTTTCTGTCAAGGCTGAATTTTCACATCCTCTCCAAGTCTACCCACATGACTGACTTTGCCATCACCCCAGGTCTGGTGCAGGACAAGGCCCAGTGGTTGTCAGAAACCAGAAGCAACAGAAAGTGGGCATGGTTGGGGCCACACCTCAGGGCAGGAGGGTGAGCATGAGGACCACTGTGTGCCATGGGGGGAAGGCTGAGCTGCTGGTGGCCACAGTGAGGGGCAGTGAGTAGAAGGAGGAATAGTGGTTAGTTGAAAACCATAACCTGACTGAATGCACCAGCACATGATTAAGGCCACCCAGCTGCTCAGCACTGATCACTCCAGAGGGCCAAGATCCACTTGAAGAGAGCCACAGCCCCAGGAAAAGAAATATTTAGAGTCTAGTGGGAAGAGATGGTTGTTCAACCTCACTTGGTGTTTTCTCATCTTCTGCTCTGGATTTGACCCAGGCATGACCCCAGGGGCACCAAACAGAAATCACCACCCACTGTAGCAAGAATCTTCCTTCACTCCCTGACCCTGGTCCTCAAGGTGCCCTGCTCACCTATAGGCCCTAGAGCACTGTGGGGGTGTGGAATTCCTGGTGTGTGTGGCAGGGGCCAGTCCCCTGGTGGGAAGTGCCTTGGGGAGCAGTGAATGGTTCTGGGAAAAGGTGAGGTCTGGGGAAGGCAGCAGGGGACTAGTGGGACTTCCTCACCTTCCCTTCTGAGTAACCCTCTCTCCATCCCAGCTCACACCCTTCATTTGCTCTGATTTCAGATTCTGAACATCAGTGTGAAGGCTCCAGCCCAGTTGATGTGATTCCAATATGGCCTGATTTTGTTCCAGTTCTTATTCAAATATGGTTTTCTTTAGGGTAGTTTTGTGGATAGCAGTAATCAATATTCCAGGATGTAGAGTATACATCCTCTAAAATCCAAATAGATCCACCAGACATTAGACTTCTTGCTAAGATTAAGGATAGGCACCGGCAAAAATATTTAATTGCCTGTGTAATATCATGGATGGTGATTATCATATCATCAATATAGTATATCATTAAACTAAGAATTTGAATCAGTCCAAATCTCCTCTACCAAATTATTATTATTACTGTTGTTGTTGTTGTTGTTGTTACTGTACTTGGGGGTTGAATCCAGGACCTTGCACATACTTTACAAGTGTTGTACTGCTGGACTGCACCACCGCCCATTTTTTACTTTTTTATCTTAAGACAGGGTCTCACTAAATTATGTGGGCTACCCCTGGCCTGCAATCCTCCGGCCTCAGCCTCCCAGGTCACTGGGATTACAGGCATGAGTCACTGCACCTGACTTCCTCTATAAAATTATGATAGTAGCTGATGAATTCAAATAACTCTACAGCAATTCAAAAAATGTAAATTTTTACAAAAAAATGTAAATTTTACATCTTCCCAAATGACAGGGCAAATGTCAATTGGCTGTTTTCCAAGATTGAGACAGGAAAAAAAAAAGCATTAACTAGTTCAATCACTGCACACCAGTCTCTTTAGCCTGCTGTACATTGTATACTGTTAAACTATATCAGAGATGACTGAAGCTATGCACAGCACTACTTTTTTCAAACCCTCATCTCCACAATTCCTCTACATGTGCTCTCTCGATCTTGAATACTCTGGCAGTCTACTGTCACAGTTGATTAAAGTTCAGTTGCCTCATCATCTGCCCCCCGAGTTTCTAACTTCATCCAAACAGGGGCAAGTAGAGCAATATTATATAACCTCCTTTAATATTGGATGTCCTATTGGCCTACCCAAATTCCAATAATTTTTACTTTAGCTATTACAAATAACATAACCACAGGATTGTAGATTTGGCTTATTCTTATTATTTTGTATTTTCTATGTATTCAGTAAGGCAACTCTGTGGGAGCTGAATCTACCACCTCTAAATTCCATGGTAACTTTTACAAAGGTTCATCTATCCTTGCCCTCTCACCCTTTCTCCTCTCAAACCACATGAATCAGTGAGCCAGGGTGACCTGGTGAATCCCCATTTCCTATGCCAACTGCAAAAGTTACCCAACTATGAAGTTGGAGAGAGTTCATAAGATTCCCCTAACTTCTGACACCAATTGCAAGTTTGAAGATTCCCCAAAGCATTCCTATTTTCAAAGAAGGACTCATTAGAAGGACACAGAAATCAAGGAAAGCTACTACAGTCACAGTTACAGCTTATTACAGTCAAAGAACACCAGTTAAAATCAGCCATGGGAAAAGACACATAGGGCAGAACCCAGGAAAAGAACCAAATGTGGAGCTTCTCATTGACTTCTTTGCATGGAGTCAGGAAGGCATTACTTTCCTGGCACACATTTAAGGCAACACATGGAGCACTGTCAACTGGGCAGCTCCCCCCATCTCTTTGGGGGTGTCTAGAGTCTTTACTGGAACCCCATAAGAATGGAGAACTATCTATATAGTTGATCTCAGTTTCCTGCCCCTCAGGAGGTTGAGCTGACACTGTGTGAGGCAAAACCCCCACTTACATCATTGGTGTGATTCAAAGCCCCCATCTAAATCACAATCCTACCATCTGACTGGCACAAGGCACAAGGCAAACAAAGGCACCTTACCAAGCAGGACATCACAAAGGCTTGGAGATTACCTCCCAGAAGATGAGGGCAAACCTGGACCTCTTTTTGCATAGGCTCCACTTTCTACTATACAGCAAGTTCCAAGACTTTTTGGAAAAAAAAAAAAAAAAACAGGAAAACTGCATAACAAAACTAAACAATAATTCCTTCCTTTTCACACAAGTATATGGCTAGAGAAGCATCCTGCTTTTGAAACTGGACATTCTGTTCACCTTGAGAATTTGATTTTAAGAAAAAGAGCTTTATGAGTTGAAGACAGATTCACTCATCTGGCCTAGAAAAGCTCTGTATTTATGTGAAAGAAGAGCATCATGACACTCATAGGAAAGCAATGGACTTTCTGTTGATATTTCTTACTACTAACATGTGAGGCCTCTGGGCGTACCACTGTGGCGTCCCATCCCGTCAGATCTCAGAAGCTAAGCAGGGTCGGGCCTGGTTAGTACTTGGATGGAAAACCACCTGGGAACTCCAGGTGCTGTAGGCTTGGGAGAAGGACCTGCCAACCCACTCCCAAAAAACAATCAACCATTGAAAACTCTATGAATAGCAGAGAAGCACTGATAATAGTGTTTTGCCTGCTATATGTAAGGTCACTACGAGTCAGACACCAATTCCGAGGCACCTAACAATAACAACAACATGTGTAAATAAGCTTTCTCTTGTTTAACAAGTATCAAGAAGAGAGACAAAGGGTGTCTCATTTCAGTTGAAAATGAAATCCATGTGTTACTATCACATGTTTGACCTAGAATTCAGTATTTGTACAGTAAGAACCAAGCAGCAGTTTTAGATGAAAGAAAGGAATTTCATTCTAAATTTTTGCTTCAAAAATAACACTTTGTGTTATTTTAAGAACCCAATATATGTGGATGATAAAGTTGTACTTGCCATTACTTAATTTTGGTCTGTTAAATACTATGAGAAGTCATTGCTTTGGACTAAGCTCCTGGATTATGCCTCAACAGACCAGATTTAAAAAATCAAAATGGAGTCACACTCAAACTAAAGGTCCATGTCACCAAGTTAAACAAAGTGTTCATCCAGCCCTCCAAGAAATCAGAAGGGATAACAGCCAAACCCACAAACAGACCACTTTTAGTGGGCATGATAATGAATTCCCTTTGTCTTAATCCTACGAAAAAGTAACCTGAAGCAACCTGATGCTAACCAATCACTTATTTTTCTATTGTCTCCCTGTACGCACCTTATGACCAGTAACTCTGAAATAACCAATCTAGTTTCTGTTTCTGCTTTCTTCAGTCTGCCTCTGTTTATAAAAACCAAACTCTTCTGCTCATTTCATTGGAACACTTACTGTATTTTATGGAATGAAATGTTATCCAATTCTAGAATGACAGATAAAGCCAATTAACATCTTAAAATTGTTGTAATTTTGTCCTTTTACAAGACTGAACATACAACTCATGAATTTTTTTCTAAGTCTTAATGACATAGTATCTTAGATTATTAATATTGTTTTAGCTTGTGATTAATTGCTTTACTTTCAATACTGTCAAAATTTTTCATGTAGTAAATAAAATTAATTGAAGTCAATTAATGACCCTTATTTAAATAAGTCTACCAAGCTAACCTTTCAAAATCCAATCCCTTTTTTTGCTTATTAAAGTATTTAGGGGAAATGTACAATGCTTGATGTAAGAGACTTTTAAATTATGAAGAGGAAAGTAATTAGAGGACTAATTTCAAGAAAGGTTACCTAGATACCAGAAATGATGGTACATGCCTTTAATCCCAGCAACTAGGGAGGTGGAGGCAGGAGGATCTCAAGTTCAAGGTCAGAGGCAGCCTGTGTAACTTAGTAAGACTCTGACTCAAAATAAAAAATAAAAGTCAGAAATGGGATGAAGGTGCAGCCCAGTTGGAGAGCACTTGCAAAGTAGGCATGAAGCCCTAAGTTCAACCTCAAAGTATTGAAGAGAGGAAGAAAAGAAGGAAGGAAGGAAGGAAGGAAGGAAGGAAGAAAGAAAGAAAGAAAGAAAGAAAGAAAGAGAGAGAGAGAGAGAGAAGAAAGACAGAGAGGGAAGAAAGAAAGAAAGAGAAAGAAGAAGAAAGAGGGAGGTAGGGAGGGAGGGAAGGAGGAAGGAAGGAAAGAAGGAGGGGAGGAAGGAAGGAAAGAAAAGGAAGAAAGGGAGGAAAGGAAAGGAAGGAAGGAAGGTAGGTTACCTAATCTTTAGATATCTGAGTCTATTCAAGATAGACAGGCTAGAACAATTCTTTCATCAGGAGAAATAACTATTCTTGTATATAGCACATACCACGTGAGAGAACAAAGAGCCATACAAGGCCCCAAGGCCAAAATTATATCCAAAAGCCAGTGGCCGAAACATTTTAAAGTAAACTGATCCCCAAAGTCAGAACTTTCCCTGACTGTCTACCACCGTACAGAACACACTCTTTCTCCACCATGCATTTCACCAAGGCTCTCCTGCCCTGCATAACCCCCAGCATCAATCAGCTCTGGGCAGCAGTAGCTATCTCTCTTTCTCTCCCTCCCTCCCACCCTTCTGCCAACAGTCTCTTTTCCCATGCCCTCCTCCCCTTTTATGTGCCACAAATAAACGTACTCCTCTACAGGTCAGAATGCCTTCTCTACTGTCTGTGGACCCTTGCCCTGAGAGATTTTCCTATCACCATGCACCATACCTCATTAGGATTTCTTATAACATGACTGTGTGATAAAAAAATTTTAGGCCTATTTGGGTAAGATTTTTTGAAAACCAGCTAGGATTTTTTTGAAGGAAAGCCTGAAGTCTCCTTGACCATGCTACAAACTTGCAGGAGAGGAGATATCCTTTGTGGGGAGGGAAAACCACACAAAAGAGGAGACTAATAATTCGGCCACAGATCCACAGAAAAATGCCATCCTCTGTCCAAAAGAATACTGATAGTTAGTACTGGATTATTAGATCCACGCCTTACTGTCACAGTCATGAGCCGAGGCTTTAGATATGGTAATGTTTATGCAAGGATTACTGGACCTAAAAATCATTTCAAGTCTTCCTTCAAGGCAGAAAGATTGGGAATGGCCTCCCTAGAACCTACCACCACTGTGTCAGGGGGGATGTGGGTTTCTGCATCCTCTTGCTTGATCACTTTGTAATCCCCAAGGACTCTGAAGAGCAAAGTTCTACTGACTAATGAACCAGGCTACTCAAAAGGCAGGATCCATTACAAAATCATTTTGCACAACTTGAGCACCAAACCCCACTTAGGCATCACCTTCACTGCAGAGGTAATAGGAGGTTGTGAGTCTCCTATATTCTCATGAGCTCTTTCAGTTCAAAAGTGCAGGACTGGTACTAAATGAGGTAAATATACTATGTACTGATCCAAAGAAATCTGTGATACATAATTAACATGAAATAAGGAAGTTGCAACACAGTATACAATGTGTAAATATTTTTATATTAACATATCAAGTTATAAAACTACATGAATCCTGGCTGATTATGTGTTCAGGGACATAGAGGTGAAGATAAAATATACATACATACATATATATACATACATACACACACACGTATGTATATATTAGGCTTCTTTCCAGTTCTTAGCCAGAGATTCTAAAACCTTTGTAATTTTCTAATCAATGAAGGTACTAGGAGCATATTTTCTTCTAGGAAACTTTTACTGGGCTCCTTCATAGGGGTGCTCACCAAGAAGACTAAGCCATGTTTACAAATTTGTGATTTTCAGCCCCTGAAACAATCTGAAAACAACCAGCCATTGAAAACCCTATGAGGGTCGCTGTGGGTTGGACCTAACTTGATGGCACCTGAAAACAACAACAATTTTTAGCCCCAATCCCCCTTCTCAGGAAGGAGAGGAGCTGGATATTGAGTTAATAATCTATTCTTCCTTTATGATGAAGCCTCCATAAAAATTCTAAAAGTAGTGTTCACACAACTTCCAGGTTGTGAACACATCCGTGTACCAGGAGGATGGTGGTGGTGTTGTTAGGTGCAGTCAAGTTGGGTCCGACTCATAGTGACCCTATGTACATTAGATGAAACACTCCCAACACTGTGCCATGCCCAGCACTATTGTCAGTGCTTCTCTGCTATTCATGGAGTTTTTGATGGATGGTTGTTTCTGGAGTAGGCTGTTGGGGCCTTCTCCCAAGCCTACAGCACCCAGTATTCCCATACAGTCTCCCGTCCAAGGGCTAACCAGCCCTAATCCTGTTTCCCTTCCGAGATCTGATAAGATTGTACACAAGGGTGGTATGGATGTAGACACCAGAAGGGTGGCTTGCTCCTACTTCATGGAGACACAGCTCCTGCACTCAAGAACCTTCTAGATCCCACAGTATATACCTCTTCATCTAGCTGTTCATCTGTGTCCTTTATCATATCCTTACTAATAATCTGGTAAGAGTCTTTCCCTAAGTTCTTTGAGCCATCATTGCAAGTTATTGAACGTATGGAACCAGTCTTAGGAATCCTCACTTGTTAGCTAGGGCAGACCGGCATCTGGGTAACTTGGGTACCCACTACTTGCAATTGGAACCTAAGGTAGGAGGCAGTCTTGTGGAACTGTACCCTGAACCTGCAGGGCTCACACTAACTTCACATAGTTAAGTCAACATTGAATTATAGCATATCCAGTTGGTGTTCATAGAGTAGGAGATTTGCTTTGTGTAGGAAAATCCCCACACATTTGATCACAGAAGTTTTGGAAGTGTTGAGTGTACGAGAGAAAACCATTCGTTTTCTTCTAAAGGTAAATTGGAGGAGAGGTGACAGGGAGCCAACGGGAGGAAAACAATTGTCTATTAAAAGCTAATGAGAGAAAAATAATTTTAAGAAAAATAAAACTGCTAAAATATAGCAACTGGAATGAGAGCTGCTATAAGAAAAATGACAGAATTCACAAATATACCTAGCATCTGCATAGTAAGTTAAAGGTTATTAAAGCATTTTCATATATAGGCATGTGTGTATATGTACACGTATAGATTACATGCCTGCAGCTGTACCACTGTGGTGTCAATCCCATCAGATCTCGGAAACTAAGCAGAGTTGGGCCTGGTTAGTATTTGGAAGGGAAACCACCTGGGAACATCAGGTCCTATACACTTGGGAGAAAGACCAGGCAACCCACTCCTAAAAAAAAAAAAAATCAGCCACTGAAAACCCAATGAATAGCAGAGAAGCACTAACAATACTGTTTTGCCTGTTGTACATAGGGTCACTATGATTTGGACACCAATTGATGGCACCTAACAACAACAACAACAACAACAATAGATTACATATATGTGTATGTGTATATAAGTTTTCTGCCTGAAGTAGAACAAACTGACTCTTTCCCAGGATGAGAAATATAAGTTATACCTTCAAGAACTAGGTTATAGAACTAGTTGTTCTGAATATGATAATCAAAAAGGCAAATATTGGCATGACTAGGTTCTAGTGTCAGTTACCTTGACAAACCACTTTTCCTCTGAAAAGCATATATGGACCTATAGCTGTCATCAGAATAAAAAGTGAGCATAATTTGGAAAGAAACTGCCTAGTGTAGAAAGATTAATTATTTTCCTACATTTAAGTCTGACTCCAAAACTAGCAATGGAAACCTGTATCTTACTAACAAATCTTAGATGTGATATATTTGAGAAAGAGCAGGTGTATTTTTTACCAAGGACTTTGGAATGGAGATGAGGGAAAAAAAATAGCTAAGAAGACATTTACAGAGCAGCACAAGCACAGGTTAGAGAGGCGTACCTGAAGGCAGGAGCAAACAAGGGACTCTAGTTCCATCTTCAGCTTGCATATAAGCACTCCCAAATGTATATAGGTATGTTAGATCAGGATGTAAAAATCTATAAGTTCACAACATCTTTTCCATGTCATAATTCATCCCTTTAAAAACATGGCTTAGAACTAAATAATATGGCACTGGGTATGTTGGCACACGTCTGTAATCCCAGTGACTCTTCAGAGACTGAGGCAAGAGGATCACCCATTTGAGGCCATAGGCAGCCTGGGCAACTTAATGAGACCCTATCTCAAAATAAATTTTTAAAAAATGGGCTGGAGACGCAGCTCAGTGGCAGAGAAATTGCAATGTATGTAAGAAGCCCTGGGTTCAACCTCCCAGTACAGGGGGAAAGAAACAGGAAGTAATATGGTGTTGGAGACAAATCTCAGTACTAATGAATAACACAACTGTTAACCCAGCACCCAGGTGTCCAAGACAAGAGGATTGCAAGTTTGAAGCCAACCTGAGCTACATAGCAAGACACTGTCAAGAAAAGAAATGAAGAAAAGAGAAGAGAAGAGAAGAGAAGAGAACAGGAGAGGAGAGGAGAGGGGAGGGGAGGAAAGGAAAGGAAAGGAAAAGAAAGGAAAGGAAAGATGAAAAAATGATATATATTCTTCTTTCCCAGTGCTTGGCCAAAGCTCCTAAAACCTTTGTGTTTTCCTAAGCAATAAAGATATTATGGGCATCTTTTGTTCTAATAGCTGGTCTAATGCCTGGCCAAAAAGAAAAAAAATCCTAAAATCTTAGAAGGATCTCAGCTGACTCTCAGGTTTCTGGCTTGGGCATTGAAATGGAAAGTGGTCCACATGCTAACATAGAAAATATAAGAAAAGAGCAGGGATGCCAGGAGCTGATGAGTACAGTGTATTGGATAAGTCCATCTCATGCACTCAGTCTTTCGTTGCCACTTGGCCACATAGAATGCTCGTCTGGAAGAAACACTTCCTTATTAAGAGATACAGAGTCCCCTTTAGAGTATGCATCACATGGCACCTGGCCAACCACATTGCTACATTTTTCTTGCATATTTTTCTTCTTCCTCCTTGGGGAAGTAACAGGGTCCTTCTGTTGTCATATAAGAGGGGTGCAAGTAGCCAATTGCCTTGTATTTGCTGCCAAATGAACCTATTATTTACGGGAGACCGATACATACTGTTGAAGATTATCTTGTTCCATTTTTTTCTATGTACATGGAGTCTTGTTCCATCCAGTGCTTTATAATGTTTCTCTTGGTGACTTTGATATCCAGATGAAAGAGGTAGAAAAGCTTAGAGTCCTCCCCAGGGATTGGTAACAGGTGCATAGTGTTTTTGCTTCCCTGGGGTTAATGATCAATGTGTGGTATTCTTGTCAAGTTGTTGTTACGTGCCATCAAGTCGTGTCTGACTCATATAGCAACCTTTATAGGGTTTTCAGTGGCTGATTGTTTCAGGATTGCCTCAGGAGTGGAATGCCATGTCCTTCTCCTTTTTTTGGGGGGGGAGGGGTTGCTGGAAATTGAACTCGGGACCTCAGAGACTGCAGAGCGGCACTCTACCAACTGAGCTAAATCCCAGCCCCCTATTCTTGTCAAGAGTTCTGCTTATCACAGTGCCATAGAAACCCTGAGAATTCACTGTGCACAGTGGAAATAAGCAAAGATGGAAAAGGGGTCCTCTGTGATGGACAAAATTTCATTTGGGTTTGAGTTTTTTTCCCTTTTTGATTGTGATGTATACATGTATACACTGTATAATGATCAAATCAGGGTAATCAGCATACCCATACCGTAAATATTTATCATTTCTTTGTTTTGGAAACATTCAAAATCTTTTCTTCTAGCAATTTGGAAATATATGTCACTTTGCTATTAACTACAGTCACCCTACTATGAATTAAAACACCAAAACTTATTCCTCTTAACTGTAACATTGTTACCCACTGACAAATCTCTCACCATCACCCATTTGTCCTAACCCTCCCCAGCCTCTGATAATCACTATTCTATTCTCAACTATTATGATGTCAACTTTTTCAGACACCACATGTGAGTGATATACAGTATTTGTCTTTCTGTCTCGGGCTTATTTCATTTAGTCCATGCTGCAAATGTCAGGAGTTCATCTTTTGGTTGAACAGGATTCCATTGTGTGTATCTACCACACACTCATTATCCAGTCATCTACTGATGGACACCTAGGTTGATTCCATATCTTGGCTTTTGTGAATACTGCTGCAATAAACATGGGAGTTCAGATGTCTCCTTGACATACTGATTTCTTTCCATTTGGCTACATAGCCAGTAGTAGGATGGTTGGATCATATGGTAGTTCTATTTTTAAATTTCTGAGGAACCTCCATACTGTTTCCATAATGGCCGTACTAATATACATTCCCACCAACAGTACAAAGTTTCACTTTTCTTCATATCCTCACCAACACTTGTTATCTTTTGTTTCTTTTTTGTAATAGCCATTCTTAGTGGAATGAGGTGGCATCTCATGCAAAACAATGAAACTAGACCTCCGTCTCTCATCACACACCAAAATCAATTCAAAAATGAATAGAGACTTAAATGGAAGACCTGAACTATGAACTACTAGAAGAAAATATAGGAGAAAAGCTTTGTGTCCTTCATCTGAAGGAAGATTTTTTTTTATAAGACCTCAAAATCACAAGTGACAGAGCAAAAATTGGCAAGTAAAAATACACCAAATTGAAAGACACCTGTACCAGGAGCCATAGCACATACCTGCAATTCCAGCTACTCAGGAGCCTGAGGGAATAGGACCACAAGTTCAAGGCCAGAGGCAGCCTGCCCAGCCCAACAAGACTCTGTCTCAAAATATAAAATAAAAAAGGTGCTGGGCATGCAGCTCAGTGGTAGAGCACTTGCCTTGTATGTACAAAGCCCTGGGTTCAATCCCCAGTACCAAAAAAAAAAAAAAAAAAAAAACACCTTTCTGCACAGCAAAGGAAATAATCAATAGAATGAAAAATCCTCTTATGGGTCAGGAGAAAATATTTGGAGATCATATATCTGACAAGGGGTTACTATTCAAAAATAAATACAGAAATCAAACCATTCAATGTTGTTAGGTGCCGTCAGGTCAGATCCAACTCATGGAGACCCTGAATCCCTAAATAGAGCAGAACAAAACACTACCCAACACTGTGTCATGCATAAAATCTTTTTGTTTGAGCCCATTGTTGTACCCACTATATTTCTTCTCATTTTGAGTCATGCTACAACAGCAAAAGGAGATCTCAGAAGGCTTTACTCCATTCCTGTCATTTGAGGTGGTAACTTCCCCAGTCATTTCTTAAATGCATTCCAACTTCAAGAGCTCATTTTCTGGCACTATATTTGACAGTGCTTCTCTGCTATTCATAGGGTTTTCAGCTGCAAATTGTTTGGGGAGTGGGCAGCTAGGTCCTTCTCCCTAGTCTGTCATAGTTTGGAAGCTCAGCTGAAACCTGCCCACCATGAGTGGCCCTGCTGGTATCTGAGATACCTATGACATAGCTTTCAACATCATAGCAACATGCAAACCCCCATAGCACAACAAGCTGACAAACATGTGGGGAAACAATTCAATAGAAACAGACAATGTGATTTAAAAATGGCCAAGAGACCTGAACAGATATTTCACAAAAACACACAAATGGTCAACAAGTATGAAAAAATGCTCAACATCACTAGTTGTCAGGTTAATGCAAATCAAAATCACAGAATGTTCCTACTATAAAATAGGATCCTCAGGGCTGTTTTGAGACTATTGACTCAACAACACTCAGGGAGACCTCATGGGTGTGTCCTGAAGGAAGGAAAAACAGAAGGTCTGACTTGAAAGGCAAAGAGGAACAGCAGCTGCCCAGTCTTCAGTACTGTTGCTGTCACTGGGATTCCCCGTTGGCCTCAGACAAAGCCACTGGGAACCTCCATCAGTGTAAGAAGAATGTATGTTGGAAAAAATTTACACATATATATTACCCCCATGTGTCTGCAACTTGTTATGCTGTGGGGGCTTACATGTTACTATGATATTGAAAGCTACGCCACTGGAATTTCAGAACCAGCAGGGTTATCCATGGTGGATAGGTTTCAGCTGAGCTTCCAGATTAAGACAGGCTAAGAAAAAAGACCCAACAACCCACTCCCAAAACAATCAGCCATCAAAAACCTTATGATTAGGAGAGAAGCACTGTCAGATATAGTGCTGGGCATGGCACAGTGTCAGGTAGTGTGTCGTTCTGTTGTACATAGGGTTGCTATGAGTCGGACCCAACTTGATAGCAACTAACAATATATATTAAATATATAATAGTATATATAATATCTATACTAGTATATATATACCAGGGGTGCCAAAAATGTATACACATTTTAAGAGATGTTTCCCATGTATTACTTTTTAAAATTGAACTGAAATACAGTAGAAATATGCAATATGACATTTACTCAAAAGACAGCATTAATGAAATGAATATAAGCATACAACACATTCTTAAACAGCAAAATGAAAAGTTTTCATTGCAAGATGTGTATACATTTTTGGAACACTGTGTGTGTGTATACATATACATACAGACACACACACACACACACACACACACACACACACACATTTACCTACACACCCTGCAGCTGTACCACTGTGGTGTCTGACCCCATCAGATCTTGGAAGCTAAGCGGGTTTGGGCCTGGTTAGTACTTGGATGGGAGACCACCTGGGAATACCAGGTGCTGTAGGCTTGGGAGGAGGACCCAGCAACCCATTCCCAAAGAACAATCAGCCATTGAAAACCTTTTGAATAGCAGAGAAGCACAACAATAGTGTTTTGCCTGTTGTATGTAGGGTCACTATGAGTCAGACACCGATTTGAGGGCACCTAACAACAACAGCAACAACGAGGTAAATGCTGCCTTCCCTTCCATCTTGGTCCCATCTCCTCCTGTGTATTCCAGGACCCAACTCACTGGTCTAACTTTTCTCCCTGCATTGACCACCTCACCTTCTATGGTGGAGCACCAGGATCATCCCCTCCAGCCTAGAATCCTGCTGATTTCTCTCCCTGTCTAAATCACCTTTCCTATCTGGTAATTGTCTCACTTCTCTCTCCAACCCTTCCAAAAAATAATAATCTTTGAAAGGGTTATCTACTTCTACTTTCTTACATTTTCCACTCCTATTCTCTCTTAAACTTATTCCACTCAGGGTTTGAACCCCCATCCCTCCACTGAAACCTCTTTTGTCAGAATCACCAATAAATTCCGTGTTACAAAATCTAATTGTCAATACTCAGTCCTCCTTTTATTTCAGCTGTCAGCAGCATTTGGCAGAGCTGCTGATTGTCCTCCTTGGAAACTATTTTTACTGGGCTTTTAGGATGCTAAAGTCCTGATTTTTCTTCTACCTTAGCTCTGGGGAGGGGGGAAAAAGACTGAAAGATTATGTCCTCTGAACATTGATATGGAGGCTAGAGGTGTAACTCATTTGCAGAGGATGGGCTTTGCAAATATGAGGCTCTACATTCATTCCCCAGAAAAAAAGAAAAAGCCAACAACAACAACAAAAGACCCTTGATGTGACCCAGAATCAATCCCTCCCTTTTTGACATATGTTCACCCCTAGGTTGTCAGGGTTTGAATCTAAAATGTCCCCCAAAGGTCATGTGTTTGAGTGTTTTCCCAGCAGGAGGTTGTGCTGTTGGGAGGTGGATCTTAGCTTTGCAAAAATGCATCACTGGGGTGGCCTTTGGAGGTGGCCTTTTGTGTGGACCGCCAGTTCTAGTAAGTTCTCTCTTCTCCTGATTGCTAAAATGTGAGGTTCTATGCCCTAGGCTGGGACCACCTGCCCCACCACCATGCCTGCCCCACTGACATGCCTGTCCTGCCTCTAAGGACTAAAATCCTCTAGCCATGAGACCCAATAAATCATTCTTCCCATAAGTTTGTTATGTCAGGTATTTTGTGACAGTGATGCACAGGCTAACTATCACACAGGTAGACTCATCCAGTCTGTCTGACAATAACACCTAATCAGCAACCTCTAACCTGGACCTCTCCCCAACCCCTGATTTGTGCATCCAGTTGCCTACTCTATACCTCCACTTATATGGCCTAAAATTGTCCTAAATGGGTCTAGTGCATACTTTCCTTTGCTAAGTCATTATCAATGGAAATGTTCGGCTCACAGTTAACATAAGGCATAGGAACACCAAAAGATAGACCAGTGGATCCCCTGAATTGCAGACTTATTCCTCTCTGCTCCCATTAAGTATCAGGTAACCTATCTCTTCATGGGGTCTCCTCCAGGAATGGTATCTGCAATGGACTGAATTTTTGTGTCCCCTTCCCCAAGTTCATATGCTGAAACTCCAATCCCAGTGTGATTATATGTGGAGGTAGGGTCTTAAGGAGGTAATTAGGGCATGAGATAAGCCACTCATTATATGCTACTTTGCTAAAGCAGACCAAACTAAGATAGTACCAAACTGATAGTCCAGTATTGGTCACAGCCAAGCATTCAACATGTAGCAGTAGCAATACATAGATAATTTTGGTGAGAGGGAGCCAATCCTGTTGGGTCTTTGCATTACCATTACCCCTACCACCATGACTACTCTACTCATAAGTCCATTGTACACATGCTGAGGAGGCTTCCGACAGAGACGAGCTGACCCCTGCTGGGTAAGTCATACTATCGGGTGTTTAGTGTCTTCTCTGCAGCAGATATTTTCTGATGAGTTTTAATGTACAATATAATCAATATAAATTTTGTTCTCTCCTATAAGTCGTCCATATTTCTCTTCCCAAAACCTCTAATCTCCTAATATTGTACTCCTTCCAGGCCCCTAACCAACCAGTGAACCCATTTGTCACTCCCCAGAATTCAGTGGGTATCTATGGTATAATAATATATATATTATTCAGTGGGTATCTGTGGTGTGTGTGTGTGTGTGTGTGTGTGTGTGTGTGTGTGTATTTGGGCTTTGTTCCTAGTTCCTAACACAATGCTCCCAAAACCCTTGTCATCTCCTAAGTAACATGAGTGCCTTCTTATGCTAATGCGATACCTGAGGGTCCCTAGATAATTACAGGGTGGGGCTGTTCACCTCCTAACTTTATGGCTCACAGAATCCAGTCTATGATGGGCAATTCCAGTCACACAATCCTTTGATATTCCATAGTAAGGGGTTCAGTCCTTACCAGGGACCAGGAACTACTCTCTGAGCGTTGTATTGTTCTCTACTACAGTTAGCATGGTCTTGCTTTAGAAACCTAGGATTCCACACTGAGACCCCCTCTGGGGTTATCAAAGATTCTTCATAGATCTTTATCAGCACCCATACCTGTCACTCCATGAGATCTGCCAGCTCCTGTAGCCTGAGAGGCAGGACTGGTTATACCACATCTGAACCTTCTGCAGAGACTTCTGTCACTCTGTGTCCCATTCAAAACTGACAGTCTTCATAATCACTAAATAAATAAATGGATTGGAGCAGATTTTCTAACTATGTTGTTGTTAGGTGTCATCGAGTCAGTGTCCAACTCATAGTCCTATGTACAACTGGCAAAATAGTATCTCCCAAACCTGAAGAAGACTACCAAATTTAAATTATCTTTTACTTTTGAGTGAATGTTTCAATGTGCTATAGACCACTGGAATCCTAAAAGCCACTTATATGCCAGGTTTCTGGGCCTTTGTAGGATTTACCTCCCACCTGCCACTTCCTGATTGTCATATCCAGTTAACATTATGTCATCAATACAATGAGCCAATGTGAAGCTCACATTTCAAGTACTCAGGTGCCCAGGTCAGAAAACTGAGCCTCATTTCTAGCTTCTCCAACTCCATGGTGACCAATCTCTCACCAAGGCCTGGTGATTTTAATTAGCAACTATTTCTCAAATGTAACTCCTCCTGTGCATCTGCACTCCCTGTCAATATTTCAGGCCCTGTTCGGTATCTTCCACTTGTCCCTCATGCTCCTGCTTGACAGTTCTCCATCTGTGCCATGCTCTTGGAGGCTGACCTATATCCATTCAGCTTCCCAAAGGGTTTTCCTAATAGTTCCAAGTGTACGTCAGAGGAAGGGAGGGGAATGAGGTTGTGCTATTTACTCCTGTGGCTCCTCCTACAGGGTAGCTCACTATGACACTTGACTTCAGGCAGCCCTCAGCCTCTCTCCTTGTTGAGGCAACCCACTTCCTCTCCTTGCCCCTTAGGCCTGAATGGTAGTGGAACCCCCCTGCTGCTAGCTCCAGAGTATAGCACTATCCTTGTGGTTTCCCTATACTTTGCCTCTGTAAATAACCCTTTCATGAAACTCTCTTTAATTTGCCCAATTTAAGTATGTCATCTATTCCCTGGCAGTATCTGACTGATACATGACCTTAATATCTCTTTCTACTGCAATTTTCTAGCCGCCAGATGAAATGTGGGCCTCTGTGTGTGTCTGTGAATGCACATGCATGTACTCACTGGAGTTGTCCCTGTAATGCAATCTGACCATACTAATATCTGACCTCACCTTTCTCATTAAATTTCAGTGACTCACATGTGCTCTTTTGGATGAAGCGAACCTCTTTGTCTTGGCTTCAGTAACTAACACCAGATGACCCTTGACATTCTACAGTCTCATCTGTAGCCACTCCCCATCTCCTAGTTGATGTTACAGGGAAACCAGGCTCTAAAGAGTTTCTCACACTCTCCTTCTGGCAACTCTTCATGCTGCCTTCCTTGCTTGCTACACCCTTCCACATTCCCAAATTCCTTACTCATTCATCCTTTAGGAACCAGTTTAGGAAAGTAAAAGAAGTCATGTGTACTGTGGTCTCACTTATGCAAAATTGAATACATGGATATTATATGAGAATAGATATGTGGGAATAGTTAAAATATTAATAACAAGCAGTTAGTGACACATCAAATATTTACTTCTGTTGAAGGATGATTTTATCCAAAGGTAAACCCATGACTCTCCTTAAACATAAAATGAACAAGTGCCAAAATTATTATTAATGTATTAATGAAGGGAGCCAGTAAGATATCACAACAGATTCAAAAGTGGATTCAAAGAACCGCACACATGTAAGCCATAAGAGGACCAAAATAAATTTGCTAAATATAGACACAAAGCTGATTTCTTCTTCTACAGTGGAGGAGGTAAATCAATTTAATCTCCTCCAGATGAAATTTATTTGCATCTATGGCTAGGCATCAGCTGCATTGCTGCTAGTTATCTAAAACTCACTGAATTGTAAATAGCTTCAAGACAACGAAAGGTACAGAGATCCCACAGAATCAGATCCCCGAGAAGAGTAGTAAGCAAAGCCTAGTTTTGCACAGATGATACCCATCCATTTCAGAGTCAGGTCCATTTTAAAGTCTTTAGCAAAATTTCCCTAAATTTTCTTACAAATTTTTCCTAATTTTTTAAAAAATCATAATAAACCTGTATCCTTTTTTATAAACATGAACCATTTTTTAAAAATCACAATATTAATCCAGGCATGGTAGCACATACCTGTAATCCCAATGACCCCAGAGACAGAGGCAGGAGGATCACAAGTTCAAGGCCAGAGGCAGTCTGTGTAACTTAGTGAGACCCTTGCTCAAAATTTTTTAAAAAAATAAAAAATGGACTGGAGGTGTAGTTCAGTGATAAAGCACTTGCAAAGCATGCATAAGGCCCTATGGGCAAGCTCCCAGAAGTGCAAAACACAAACCAAACCAAACAAACAAAAAACCCACCCCCACAATATTAGAAGTTCCTTTCCCTGAAGGAATTTAGGTATCACCTTCCCTAGGATATTTTATCTAACCATCTCCACACCAAAGTTAATTAAGTTGTTCCCTCACCTATGCTCCCCCAAACCTATGTTAATCATGTTTTGCCCTGCTACATGTATTATATATAATCATTCATTTTTCTGCAGACCAAGCTCAGACTGAATGCCTTAAATAACAAAATTATGAATATCATCTTTGTCTTCTGGATACCCAGCCCCAGAGTAGGTTCCTAAAAAGTGTTCACTGGGTGAATGAAACAAAACAAAACAAAACAAAACAAAAAACTAGTGCATTCCTAGGTTCTGTATCTTTTTCTGGGGAAGGGGCAGAAAGAGAGAGAGAGAGAGACTTAGATTTTGCTTCCCCCAAAAGATTCTTCCTTGCCAAAAATAATGAGAAATGGCTTTGGGAAAGGAGATAGAATGATACTGTTCTTGGACAAGATAAAGTCCCAGAGTTTGAAGATCAAACAGCCAGGAGCGACCCTCATAAAAAGTCCAGTGGGAAGAAAAAGAAAATCTACACTCTATTTTGAATCTTTGTCTAGAAGAGTAGTAAGGAATTGTAGTGAATGAGTAGAATTGTAGGAGTTAAATTTCTAAGAAAAAAAAGGTTATGAGTGTGTCTTTAAAGTTTGCATGGAAAGCATTTACCTGCTTTGATATTTGCTGAAGATTTACTAAAGTTGAAGTGCTTAGAGGAGGGAGTTGGTTTTATGTGGTTAAGTTCATAGCTATAGCTTTGTAGAAATTGGAGCAGAAGGTCAGTAACTTAAATATCAAGAAAACTCAAGTTTACCTTTTACACAAAGCCAGATGCCACCCAATCCCTGAGCACTTAAAAGTCCAGAAGGGCTGCGTTACAATCAGTGTTTTGAGCACATTTGAGACACACACTGAACTGACCCATCTGACAATCTGGGGACGGGTTCTGTCCTGCAGAAACTAAGAAATCTGACCCCTAAGAAACCATCCTGTCACTGCAGCCAGATCTTCATTCACTCATTTATTCATCCATTCAACAAATACTGACTGGCAATTACCAGAGCTGGGCATCCAGCTAGAAGTGATAAATATAACGCTCAAGGTCACCCCAGGTCAGCAAGCTACATGTTAGAAGAGAAGTAGGCACAAGGCCCCACAGTCACACAGAGGAGACAATAAATCAGTTTTAGGGGGTTAGAAAGGACTTCTCTCATGTGACAAAAATTAAGGTAAGTCTGGAAAAAGAGCCCAGAGGATGAAAAGCAGCCAGAGGAGACCATTGCAAGCACAGAGTAAAGTATATCCCAAGGCTTGAGGTGAGAGACTCAAAGGAGATAAAATGATAAAAACTCAATTATCCAAGTCATTGCATATGGTGGTACCCACCTATAATCCCAGCAACTCAGGAGACAGAGGCAGGAGGATTGCAAGTTTGAGGCCAAAAGCAGCCTGTATAATTTAGCGAGACCCTGTCTCAAGGTAAAAAATTAAAAAGGGGGCTAGGGGTGTAGATCAAGGGTAGAGCATTTGCAAAGCATATATGAAGCTCTGGGTTCAACCCCCCAATATAGCAAAAACCAACAAACAAAAAACAAACAAACAAAGCTCATCACCTTTAAGCAGTTGTAGAGAGACCTGTATGTTAGAACATTATAGCTTACAAAGCTTTTCACATCTGCATCTTAACTTCTTGGGTCCTCTTACCAAAATAATAAAATAAAATACAAACAAAAAAACTGTGAATTAGCTGTTTATTATCCTAAGGAGTCTCAATTAATAAATACATATTGAACCTCTGTGTGTGTGTTAGCATTTGGTTCCAGATAACAGAAACCATTCTGGTTAATTTAGACAGAACAGATTTAATGTGGGAAATTCTGTGTTCATAAAATCACAGGACAAGCTAGAGGTACAAACTCTAGGCTGAACTTCCAGTTCGGTGGTTTCTAAACCATCCCAGCACTAGCTCAACAAAGGATATGTGACTTCACCTCCTTGCTTATGGGAACTGCTCATTGGACTGTGTTGCCTTTCTAGAGGCCTCCCTCCCTTGGCATAGCTCCCCAAGAGGAAGAACACACGGCAGCCTCTATGACCAGGTTTCTCTGAGGTGGGCTGGGAAGAGCCTCCCACCCCTTGCTTCTGCACGAGAAGCAACAGCCATGGAGCCAACTGAAGGCTCAAACCGGCCAACAAAGTCACCATGGTCACAGGATGCACAAATGTGTGAGAGTAACTCTTTGGGAACTTGCAAAGCGTGGGTATCCCTAGAGGGTGTTGACCTTGTTGCTTTAACCTCATACCCACAAAGCAAAACCTACTAGACATAAGTTCAAGGGAAATGTGATCCTAAGGAGAAAAAACAAGGAACAAAAGAAGAAACCAGAAAAGAAGACAAAGCCAGTGAGGGATGTGTTAGGGAGGTGCCCCACTATAGGCCATCAGGCAATGGGCCCACAGGTCCAGGAGGAAATAAGAAATGCATCTCAGAGGCCCCATCAGGAGAAGACCAAGGAAATTCTGCCCTTGCTCCTAGTCTCTGTTAGTCAAGAGCAGAGCTACATGGGTTAACAAACCCATCCTTCCAAGCTACACGCTTGGGGACACTCAGTGGATTCTCAGGCCTGAGGCAAGGAGCTCTAGGGAACCCACCAAGCAAATCAAAGCCTTGAGGAGCTAGGACTGCACTGTTACAGCAATAGTTCCAGTAGGAGGGGAGTCCAGTACACCCAGAACTGAAGTATTCTCTTTACCTCCTCTGGTCCTCTTACTATCCATAGGCAGGGCAGGAAGTCAGCCTCTCCAGGTTAGTGGAGAGAATCATTAGGGACCTCACGTGAGAAACACAGAGAGAAAGAATGGGCTTAATGCCAGGCTGTGTGGTCACATCCTTTCCATTTCTGCCTACAGGTTCAGCTGGGCTCTCACCTGGCAAATGGCCCACGATGGGCCCCATATGATCATCAGCAATCACAAGCAGCAGAATGTGGACCCGGCTGTGGCCATGCTGCAAGGCGAAGGGCTGAGCGTGACAGGGACAGTGTGCCATGCAGGGAAATCCAAGGACCAGCAGTGGCTGGTGGCCACGGTGAGGGGCATAGAAGGAAGTACAGCCAAGGATATAGGGATTCCGCTTCTGTGATCCACACTGGGGGAGAGGGCCAAGGCTCCATCACAGGACTCAAGACAACTGTGTGTCACTTGCTCCTACACAGTAGGTCCACAGTCTCCCTGAACAGAAGCGGGCAGAGAAAGGCCATGCTCAGGAGGAGAGAGGGATGTTGGGGTGGGAGTAGGCTGGGGGAAGGACTCTACTTACAACCACCAGCTACCTATTGAGGATCAGCCAGGTCCTCCTGGGATCTGAAAGGAGACAGAGATGTCATGGAGAAGAAAGTCCTGGTTTTAAGTTACAGCTAGAGTGTTCAGGAAAATGGGGAAGTGACTGGACATCCTAGGAAATGGTGTGGATGAGAGATGTATTGGGAGACTGACAGCCAAGAGTCCTGAGGAGTAAGAGGA
Source organism: Pedetes capensis (assembly GCA_007922755.1). NCBI lineage: Eukaryota > Metazoa > Chordata > Mammalia > Rodentia > Pedetidae > Pedetes > Pedetes capensis. The sequence goes on from VMDO01003597.1 coordinate 75,641, forward strand.
CTTAAAAAGGCAAGCAGCGACCAATCATGATGGCTCAAGCCTGTGATCCCAGAAACTCGGGAGGTGGAGGCAGGAGGATCACAGATTTGAGGCCAGCATCAGCCTGCATAACTTACCTAGAACTTGTCTCAAGGTAAGAAATAAAAGGGGGGCCTCAGGATACAGGCCAGGGAGTCTGGCAAGGACTCCTCTGGAAGGAGGATGCAGGCCAGAGTCCCCACAACTGTCCTGCATTCAGAGAAATAGATGTGGCCTCTCTCAGGCTGCAAGAGCTCATGGCCCAAGGGTCCAGGTTGATGACCCTGAGGCACCCCATGGCCTACCAGAAAACAGAGCAGATATGCTTCCCAGGCCCACTCAACTCTTGTCCCCCAGAATTCTTAACTCTTGGGCCAGCTATGTCCTCCCTCATCTTCCTCAAGCCTCAGCTGATCAATTCCCAACTTAGAAAGTGCACTTCCCTGCTTCTTCCCATGGCCCAGAGCAGAAACCAGCCTGACCAGCTCCATCTCCACCTGGGAGATGGGCCTCTGGCTGCCCCTTGCTGCTCTGATTCCCCACTGAGCTCAGTGATCTGGAGTGATTCCAGGTGTCCCCAGCAGCCAGCACTAGGCCTGAGCAGGAGCAATCTGGCCGTGCTCTCACAAGCTCCTTTCACTCTTCTCATTCAGACCCAGTCCTTACAGGCTGTCCAGGGCCCCAGCAGCCTAGGGCCACAACTTCTCCCAAAGGTGCTGTAGCCAGTCTCATCCCTTTCCCCCTGCCCAGGCCAGTTCCCTTCTTCTTCTAAATTGATCCCTCATGCTTCTCTTCCTGCTTAACCACACCCCCTCTGAAGGCCAGAGCTACCCTCCTCTCCGCCAGAGCCAGCATTGCCCTGAATCCCTCCTGAAAACCATCAGTGGAGATTTTCTCAAGCTGGGTCAAGTGCTTTGCAGATGTATTTTTAAGACACTTCTTCCAGGGCTGGACACATAATCCAATGGTGGAGTCTATGCTATGCATTAATTATGTTATCTGAGCAAGTAAAAAATTACTTTCCTCAACCTTTTGGACAAGAGTTCATGGAAAAAAATTCCATTGAAATTATTTCCATTCACTCTTACCTACTTGCTAAAATCCTAATTATCTTTCTTCATGACCCAATTTAAATGGAGCCTCCCTTATGCTGGGGAAAAAAAAGAAAAAGAAAAAGAAAAATACCACAAACTATCAAACCTAGAATGCTATACCTCTCCAATATGTCTTTCAAAATTGGCGTTATATTTTCAGACAAATAAAAACAGACTTTGCTACCAAAAGACATTCACTAAAGGACATTCTAAATGTTGTACTTCAGGCAGAAGGAAATAACTGATCCCATAAGGGAAATCTGAGATGAAAGTAACAATGAAAAACACAGAAAATAGTAACATATGAATAAACTTAATCACCTATTGTAAAAAAAATAATGATGGTTTATAGGGTTAAAAATAAAAATATATAAAAATAATATTCAAATTAGGAAGGCAGATATTGAGGTAAGCTATTATAAGATTTTCTTCTTGTTTAAGACAGGATAAGAATATTAATTTTAAACTTTGATTAAGCAGGCCTATTTTATTTTCTAAGTAGTAGACACAAGAATGGCAATAAAATACAAAGTACATTTTCAAACTAATAGAGGGGAAAGTAGAAATTAAAAAAATAATACAAAAGAAAGTAAGAATCAACAGGAAACCAAGAACTGGAAATTTAAAAAATCAAAAAATTGATATTAATTATAGTATATCAGGAACTGCAGTTAAAATATAAAGAATATAGAGCTAAAATTTTTAATCAAATTAAAGTTTTTTAATGTGATTAGACAGCAATAAGAGTGAATAATGTAGCTCAGTGGTAAAGCATTTGCCTAGAATGTAAGAGGCCCTGGGTTCAATCCCCAGCACTGCAAAAAAAAAAAAAAAAAAAAAAAAAACGAAACAAAAGACAATAATGACTTTTTACCAAGTTTCCCCTTTCTGTTGACCAAGTTTATAGTGCTAGGAAGGAATAGTTCTGGGATAGTTATAGTTCTGGAAGAAGCTAGAAATCAAGAAATTGTTTGCAGTAGGAGAGACAAACCAGAGTACATTACACAAAAGTACTCAGCTCAACTGCTGCATTTAAAGTTCACATTTTGTTTCTTTCTTTATTTTTTTATTTATTTTGCAGTACTTGGGAATTGAACCCAGGGCCTCAGATATACTTTTGCAAGTGCTCTACCACTGGGCTGGACTGCTAACTCATCTTTTATTTTTTTAATTTGAGTCAGGATCCTGCTATGTTATGTAGGCTGCCTCTGGCCTTGAATTTGTGAGCCTCCTGAGCCGCTGGAATTACAAGCATGTGCCACCAAGCTTAGCTAAAGTTCACATTTTAAATCCTTCTTTACAGACAATGAAGTAAAAGTATATCCTTCTGGATTGTAAACAGCAATGGTTACCAGATTATTATATTGTCTGTGTAAAATAAAAGCTCAAACTGAAATGTGTAGGGTGAAAAGTAAATGCACAGAAAATAGAAGAAATAATATGAAGCAGAAATAGAAAACAAAATACAATATAGCAACAAAAAAACCCAAAAGTTAATTTTTAAGAAAGCAAGTGTTTTTAACAAATTTCTGGTGGGACTGATCAAGAAAAAAAAAAAAACCAATAAAGGTAAAAGGTATCACTAGAAATCCTGAAGGCAATAAAAAGGTACTAAGAGAATAATAATACCAAGGAGAAATCTTTATGCCAAACATAAACTATAATTGTATGAAATAGACAAATATTTTTAAATTATATGCCTTAGCAAAACTAACTCAAGAAGACTTCAAAAATATAACTGGTCCTACTACCATTCAATGGGAGCTGAGGTTTAGCTCAGTTAGTAGAGTGCTGCTCTGTGCTCTTTGAGGCCCTGGGTTTGATCCCCAGCACTGCAAAAATGGGAGACAGACCTGGCAACCTACTCCTGAAATAATCCCAAAACAATCAGCCATTGAAAACTCTATGAATAGCAGAGAAGCGCTGACATAATGCCGGGCATGGCACAGTGTAGGGGAGTGTTTTGTCCTGTTGTACTTAGGGCTACTATGAGTCGGACCCAACTCAACACTACCTAACAATAACAATTACCATTCAATAAATATAATCTGTAGCCAAAAATTTTCCTACAAAAACAAAATCCAAACACAGATGGCTTTTCTGATGATATAATTTAAGAAACATAATTGAAGACTGAAGGAAAATGGAGACAAATCCCTTTGCCAGGAGCAAGCTATCCTCCCAAACTCACCTGTCATCCATCCCTCTTCCATACAGCTTCCACTCTCAATCACACAAGGACAACTATCTTCAGCTCACATTCTTTCTCCTCTTTATCTTCCCAGACAAGGTTCTGTGGTCCTGATGTCCTCAGTTGCAGCCTATATCCCACTTGCTGTAAATATGACCACCTGTGGCTCCCAGTTAGGTAAAAAGTCTCTCCTATTTCATCTGGAAATCTGAGTGCATGGAAATAACCAACATTTGCCAGTTGCTCCCTCAGGACTACTCATGTATAGAAGTGACCCTTGTGTGCCACAGATCTCGCCTTTTACCCACATGCACTTGGTGGGAGCATCCTGCCACCTGTTTCAGGTATTGTCTCCCAGACTTGATGATCAGGATATGTTCCTGGGATAGATACCCTGGGCAGAACTCAGGAAATCCAAGGGACTCTCCCTTTTCCTCAATTCCAGTCTATTGATCTAGGTCCCTTTCTGTCCATAGAAGCTAGGGGCATACAATGTCAGTAAGACCGCCCTGGTGGGCATCAACAAGGCTCTGGCAGTGTAACTGGCACCAAAGAACATCCGTGTGAACTGCCTTGCACCAGGATTTATCAAAACAGACTTCAGTCAAGTGGTGAGGGCCAAGGACAGCCTCTGTTCCTACCCATGGAGCACTTAAGTGTCTGTGGCTTGCAGACCACACCCCACAGAGACCTGGACTCTGGGACTTAGATCTGTGGGCTCTTGTTCTGATGTTCTGGCTCACAGCCTTTGGAGTCCACAGCAGAATTAGTCCTCTGTCAAAGGCTAGCTAGCCCAGAGTATCCCCCAGAATCCCTTTCAAACACACAGTGTGCATGATGTGGAGCCCATGTGATTCCAGCTCCATGAGCACCACTTTTCCTTTAGTTCATTGAAGACCCAACTCTCAAAGCATATTCGAAGAACATTTACAGAATGCAGAGATAGGTTGTGGTAAGGCAGTGTCCTTTGGGGATGTGAATTAACACAACTTCAGAACCTTCCTGAAGGATAAAACCTCACAGACTACCACTCTGCAGGCTGTTACCATTTCTCCTTCCTGGAGTCTGATGATTCCTCCAGGCCTGGGATAATCTCAGCAGTTACCTGAAAACCTGATATATCTTTACTTGTAGCTCTTTGTTCATCCCCAAAGGGTCTCTACTTGACAAAGTTGTGGGGGAGCCCAGTGCTGGGGAGATAACGTGTCAACAGTCTCAGCCCCACCCCTTCTCCCCATGCAGAGTGGGGCAGCCCGAGGACTGTGCAGGACTCATGTCTTTCCCGTGTTCCCCAGATGCCCAGATGCCAACTACATCACCGGCAGGAACATCATGGTGGCTGGTTATTCCCTCCACCTATGAGGGGTCTGAGCTCAGAGCCTGGGCTCACCTCTGTCTGCAGGATCCCTGGATGGCCTTGGGGCTACATGATATTATGCTTTATCAAAGATAAGCCTGTGCTCCAAATGTGTACACTTTGACTCAAACCTTCACTAACAAACTATAAAGGATGTCAGAAAAGAGAGCTTGTAGCATGAAACTATATCATTAAAACCAGCTAAAACAATGCCAGCTTTGCCAAAAAACAAAATGTGTGTCTTGAATAAAAGGAGGACCTAAAGTTAGGCAGGGAAAGAGCTGGAAGGAAGGAAAAGAAAATGGCTTTTTGCACACACTACTAAATGCTTTCACGTGGATTGTCTCCTAAATATTTCTGTGAACCAGATGTTTCCATCTCTAATTCTACAGTTGAGGAAGCCAAGACTCAGAGTAATTTAAGGACGATGCTCGAAGAACACACATATAGTCTGTGAGTAAGAATGGAACCCCAATCTGTTTGCACAAAAAAAGAGGCATCAGCATGGAAGCCGTGTCTGAGGGGAAAAACTGGTCCCTAGGATCCTCATTCTCCCCTCAGATCCTTATGCTAGAATACTAGATCTGAACCACCTGCATTCACAAAGCTCAGCCTTCCGTGGATATGTGCCAGAACAGTAACTATTGTCTCTTACACAGTGAATTTTGACCCCTGGAGCCTGAAATTCAGTGACAGTGGCAAACCTGTGAGTGCCCTACCTGTGTCCTTTTGGCCTACACTGGAGTCACAAGCATCTTTGGTGGACAGTTCCTCTGCACACGGAACCCTTCCCACCTCAAGCTTCTGTGTGTGGGAGGAATCACTGCATAGACAGCAGCCCACAGCCAATGAGGCACAGGAGATGGATGATCAATACCCCAGTACCCCAGTGGGACAGGGCTGGGGTACATTCCACACAACTTCTTCTTTCTTTTTTTTTTTTTTTTTTTTTGCAGTACTGGAGGTTGAACCCAGGGCCTCGAGCTTGCATGTTCTGCAAGTGCTGGACCACTGACCTGCATCCCCAGCCCAGTTTTTTACTTTTTGAGACAGGGTTTTGCTAAGTTACAAAGACTGCCTCTGGTTTAGAACTTGCGATCCTCCTGCTTCCGCCTCCCGTCCACACAACTTCTTAGAGGATGCCCAGCAGTGCACACTCACTCAGAGTGATAACTTGACTTTAGACACACCCTTAATTGCCTTTCCTCTCTTCTCTGTCTCATTCTCCCCTCCCTCATTGGTCTGCCATGGTTCACCTCCCAAAGAAACTATTTATACCTAATTTTTGGCCTTGGGGGTCTGTGTTTGGTATAATCCAACCAGAAATGAAAGTAAGAAAGAAAGAAAGAAAAAGAAAGAAAGAAAGAAAGAAAGAAAGAAAGAAAGAAAGAAAGAAAGAAAGAAGAATAAGGAAGGAAAAGGAAAGGAAAGGAAAGAAAGAGGAAAGGAGGGAGGGAGGGAGGGAAGGAGGAAGGAAGGAATAATTTTTACCTTACATTTATAAATAAAAGACTAAAAATACAAAAGTCTCACTGAGGCAACTCAGTGGCTGAAACACATTCATCTTATTTATAATACAATTATTATAACAAGCATACATAGCTAGAATCAGGTCCAAAGAGTTAGAAATCAGAATGGTTGTTGCTTAAAATTGAAGAAAGTAAGCATGATGTTTGAGAATAAGTGAAGGAAGCCAGGTGTGTCGTGCACACCGGTAATCCCAGCACTCAAGAAGCTAAGGCAGGAGTAAGGAGACTCAAGGCCATCCTGGGCTGCATAGCGAGATTCTGTCTTTAAAAGGCAGGAGAGGGGGCAAGTGCAAGAAAATGAAAATGAGGGGAAATAACTTACACCAGACCCTATTCAAGGTTATTAGAGAAAGAGACAGACAGTCAACATGATGGCACTGACCACAGTACTTAAAATCTAAGGAGGAGCTGGGCATGGTGACAGCGACACATGCTTATAATCCCAGTAGTTGGGAGGCTATAGCAGGAGGATAATGAGAGCCTGCCAAAAAAAAAAAAAAAAAAAAAAAAAAAAAAAAAAAAAAAAAAAAAAAAAAAAAAAAAAAAAAAAAAAGCACCAAGGAGAAAGTAACCCAGGAGAAGTAGTACAAGCCAGTGGCTCTTGAACCTGCACCAATGAGCGCTATGAGCAAGTCAATTCTCTCTTCCCCATCAAGGCCCTTCGAATCATAAAACAGGTCATACTATCTCTATCTATTCCAGGTTAACCTAGCCTTCTCTGCTGAACATTCTCAGCTCATTCTCAATCAACTTTTCTGTTAGCATATATTAATTGTACAAAGTAAGAGGTTTCATTATGACAACTCCGTATAATATGTTGTTGTTGTTGTTGTTGTTGTTGTTGTTGTTGTTAGGTGCTATCGAGTTGGGTCTGACTCATAGTGACCCTACATACAACAGACAAAATGCTCTTGGACACTGTGCCATGCCCAGCACTATTGTCAGTGATCTTCTGCTATTCTTAGAGCTTTCAATGGCTGATTGTTTTGGGAATGGGCTTCCAGGTCCTTCTCCCAAGCCTATTGCACCTAGTGTTCCCGTGGTCTCCCATCCAAGTACTAACCAAGCCTGACCCTGCTTAGCTTCCAAGATCTGAGGAGACTGGACACCAGAGTGGTATGGCTGTAGGCCTTTATACTATAATTTGATCATATTTGCCCTTCTATTACTTTCTTTTCCCCTCCCCCCTCCTTTTTTCCTCCTTCCTATTCCAAGTCCTTACTAATTCCCCTTTATACAAATTCAGTAGAAACCCATCAAAATTCTGGCGACATTTTTCACAGAAATAGAAAAAAAACTTCTAAAATTCTTATGGTAACACAATAGTCCTTGAATAGCCAAAGAAATTTTGAGCAATAAGAGTAATGTTAGAGGTATCACAATACCTGACTTCAAACTATACTTCAGAGCCATAGTAACAAAAATGGCATGGTACAGGCCCAAAAACAGACATGTAGACCAATAGAATAGACTTTTGGTCACCAGATAAGTAACATCTCTCAGAGTCATTTTATTTATTTTCTCTATTTTATGTAGCCCTCCACAACTACACACTCACACCAAATGTGCAGCTCCCAAGCTACTCCTGAATACAAATTCCAAAGTCACTCCTAAGAGTAAATCATTAAGACCTTTCCTAGCTTATTCATGCAATTATTACTAATAAAGGGAAATTTATTAGATGCTTAATAGGTATCAGGCATAATATACCATTTAATCTTCATTTGTTAAACATGAGTTAAAAAATTAGGCTTTCACTTTCTCACTGTTACTCACATAACAAGCAGCAAAAAGAAGACTTGAACCCAAATCACCAACTCCAAAGCCCATGTTCTTAATTATTAAGCTATACTCCAAATTGAGACATGCACCTGTAATTTTTTCTGATTCTTATCTAAATGTTGTGTAGTTACAGTACTCAGAATGCTGTAGTTTGGATATTGTGTCTCCAAAGGTCCATGTGCTAAAAGTTTGGTTTCTCACAAGGTACAACTGGGAAGCAGTGAAAACTGTGAGGCAGGGCCGAGTGGGAGGTCTTTGGGTGGGTGTGGGGGTACTCTCAAAAGGGAGAGCGTGACCTAGGCCCTTCCTCTTCCTCTCTTTTCCTCTTGCCCACGAGGTGAACAGTTTTGCTCTACCACACACTGCCCCCATGATGTGCTGCCTTGTCACCCATCATGGGTGGGAACTTCCAAAACCGTGAGACAAAATAAATCTTTTCTCTGTATAAGTTTGCCTGCAGCTGTAGCCCTGTGGCATCCGATCCCGTCAGATCTCGGAAGCTAAGCAGGGTCAGGCCTGGTTAGTACCTGGATGGGAGACTGCCTGGGAACACCAGAAGCTGTAGGCTTGGGAGAAGGACCTGGCAACCCTCTCCCAAAAATCAATCTGCCATTGAAAACCCGATGAACAGCAGAGAAGCACTGACAATAGTGTTTCCCCTGTTGTACAGAGGGTCGCTATGAGTCGGATACCGACTCGATGGCACCTAACAACAACAACAACAACAACTGTATAAGTTTATCGGCTCAGTTTTTTGTTATAGTGATGGAAAGCCAACTAACACAGAGAATGATAGAGTTGATGCTTTCTCTCTAAAAACCGAATTCCAGAGTCAACCAGCATTCAACGACTCTTAGATAGTTGACACAGACCATGACTGTCCCCCAACCTCAGCTGGGCCAGGAAGTATCATCCTCTGGGGAGAGCAGCAAGATACAACTTACTGCCCCTCCTGTGAGGTTGGCTGTGACCCTTATAGAAAAATATAAGCAATAAGAAAATATAAAAGGAAATGAGTAAGTGGGAAGGAAGGTATAGAGAACACAGGAGATTTTAGGGCTTAGAACAAGAGTGTTTGGAGGCCACAACTGAAAGCACAAATTATATATTGTTATTGTCGTTAGGTGCCATCAAGTCAGGTCCAACTCATAGCAACCCTATGTACAACAGAATGAAGCACTCCCTAATACTGTGCCAGGATAATCTCCAAGAACAACTACCCTAAATGCTGAACCAGTGAGTAGACATGCTGGAATGAACTTACTTAAAGGTCCAGAGAATGTAACCTGACTCGATCCCCGTGAGGGCCTAGAAGATATTCCCTTTACTAAAACAGGGAGAAATCCACTAGCAAAGGGAGATTGATGCTATTGAGCAGCTTAAGGGTCTTTGTAATCAAAGAGTAACTATTGGGGAGGCATCTAAGGAACTGGTATCCCTCTTATCCGTGTGACAATAGGAATCTATACCAGCAAAGGCCAGGCAGTTGTAATTGCTCTATCAAGCAGCAAAGTTCTAACTATAGCCAGGGATCTCTGAGCCATAGAAAGCTGTGGCAAGGGCTTAGTAGAAAATAGTGTTAGAAATAATAGAGCAGTCAGATGCGGTGGTACATGCCTGTAATCCCAGTGACTCAGGAGGCGGAGGCAAGAGGATCATGAGTTAGTGGTCAGAGGCAGCCTGAGCAACTTAACAAGACCCTGTCTCAAAATAAAAAATAATAAAGCAGCTGGCAGTGTAGCTCAGTAGTAGAGCACTTACTTAGCATGTGTGAAGCCCTGGATTCAACCCCCCAGTATGGAAAAAAATAATAAAGCAGATGAGTTGAAGAATGACATAAGCTATAACAATGAGAAATTACAATTCTTCACACACCTTGCTCATTTTCTGCCCCAGACCTTGAATCAGATTCTTCTGTAAGAAGCCTTGGGGTCTTTCATTAGGAAATGGTATTCTAACACAAAAACCTGGATGGTAGGGAATGTTACTCCTTTGGTTTCATTGTTTCTAGACTTTTTCAGCAGAAAGAGCTAATCAAAAATTATTTATAGGGTGTGTGTGTGTGTGTGTGAGTGTGTGTGTGTGTGTGAGTGTGTGTGTGATAAGATCAGTAATAAACTTAAGTCAAATTCGGAACCATAAAATGGCCTGAGGAATATAATACCGTCCTATCACCAAGATGTCTGCAGCCTGAGCACCCTGGCATCTGATCTCACCTGATCTTCGGAGTTAAGCAGGGTCGGCCTGGTTAGTCCTTGGATGGGATTCTGCCTGGGAATACCAGGTGCTGCAGGCTAGGGAGCAGGATCTGGCAACCCACCACAACCATCACCTTCAAGATGTTTTAAATCAGCTCAACTTTTTACAAATGCCATCTTCAACCTCCCCCTCCTTTTTGGAGTTGTATTATATCTACATTATCTGATCATATAGCCATTACACACCATACTGCTTTCCTGCTAACCTCACTTAGATTTAGCTCTACAAGGACCCATACTTCATATTCACTGTCAGTCTTTATGTCAATGTCCCTCAGGTTACTTCTGTTGCCCAAAACTTGTTCTCTAGGCTATGTCTCAAGAAGGGCTTGTCAGAATGACAATCTCAAGTTCTTCCATGGTATGTCACTTTGTGCCTCTTTGAACTTCAAAGTCAGTATCATTGGATATAAAATCCTTGACTTACATTTTATTTCTTGGTGTATATTAAGTGTTACTACATCTTTCTCTGACAAGTAGAAATGTTATTCTACTGCACTTTTTGAATAATAATTTGAGATGCGATTTGACTTTGATCTTTTTCTGTACTCATTTGAATGCAAATTTTGTTTTCCTCAATTTTTAGAAGAAAATGCTCTTCACAATAGATTTTATAAATCCAAAGTGCTCCTTGCTCTACAGTTTTATGCATTGTTTAAAAATATGGTACTTTTTGCTCGATGTGGTCACACAGGCCTGTAATCCCAGCACTTAGAAGGCTGAGGAAGAAGGATTTCCATATGTTCGAGGCCAACCTGGCCTACATAGCAAGTTCCAGGACGGCAAGTGCTACACAGTGAGATCATGTCTCAAATAAAATAAGATAAAATAAAATAAATTTAAATAAATTTAAGAATGGTACTTTTCTGAACTCTCCTGGCTCCATTCTCATTGGCCCATTCTTACCTGACCCTTTTTTCCTTCCACTCTCTCCCTGCCTGGCTCAACTTTGCTACCACTCTCATAAGTTTCTCACCCATTGTGGGCCCTGTCCCTGGCAAGGAGCCCTGGGAGGTCCATTCTGAGAGCTCATAAAGGCTGAACCACTCCAGCTCCTCAAATCCTACTGGGAACCCCTTGCAGTCACACAATTCTGGGGGGAGATATCCTGTCATGGAGATCTGTAAATGCTTTCCCTGAGCTTAAGGTTTTGCCATCTAGTTCCCATGTGGGGAGTTCAAAAACTATGCCAATGATATTGCATCATCTTCCTACCTTTGGGAATTTTAAGGTGCTAACGCTCCAGCAAAGACAAATGTCCTAGAGGAGATGAGTTCATGCTATCCAGTGAATGCTGGAACACATAAATGTACATCATGCAGTTTAGAGCAAGAGCTCATAAATCTGGACATGATGGTCATAAACATGTAAGTGGTGTTTATCAGAAAAAAAAAAGTCCCTTAGGCCTGTATGCTTACTTCACAAACCCTACTGGCAGTGAAGACCAGGCCCTCAACATAATAGAAACTGTTGCAATAGCTTCTTTACAAACATTCATGATTTCCATGAGCCCCAAATTCCTACTTTGGTTTCACCTGGAAGGTGGAGTGGAAATAAAGTTGTTGTTGTTGGGTGCCGTCAAGTCGTGTCCGACGCATAGCGACCTTTGTAGGGTTTTCAACAGCAGATTGTTTTGGGATTGCCACATCCTTCTCCCATTTTTGTGGTGCTAAGAATTGAACCCAGGACCTCAGAGACTGCAGAGCAGCACTCTATCAACTAAGCTAAATCTCAGCACCAGAAAGAAAGTAGCTACTCAAAGTTGGTATTAGTAAGGTACTCATGTCTACTAGGGGCTGGGATTTAGCTCAGTTGGTAGAGTGCTGCGCTGCAGTCTCTCAGGTCCTGAGTTCAATTCCCAGCACCGCAAAAATGGGAGAAGGACCTGGCAATTCACTCCCAAGGCGATCCCAAAACAGCCATTGAAAACCCTATGAGGGTCGCTATGAGTTGGATACCAACTGGATGGCACCTAACAACAACAACAACAACATGTCTACTGATGTAGGCATGTCTCTAAACTGTAATGAAACATTACAGAAAGCAAATGGAAGGATGATACAAAAATATGACCCCACATACTATCAATATAAATATATATTACAAACACACATAGGAGTACAAATGTGTAAATATATATAAAAGTATAGAAGACACCCCAAACTGAATGGTATGTATTCAGAGAAGGATTTTAGTACTGATTAGCAGGAGCAGTGAGGAGTACTAAAGGAAGCTCCAAGTTTTCTGAATTTTTCACAGTTTTCATAATAAGAATGTATCTTTGCATTATGTATAAGATGAAAAAAATTAGTGATATTGAAAATATTGTAACCAGTGAACCTGTATGAGAGGCCAAGATTTACCTAACATGCTTTTCTAAGGCACATCCATCAATTCTGCTGTCTCATCACTTTGTGTCCCCCATTCTCTTGATTTCTTCTCCCATCTTCACTCTACTAAATGATAAAAACTGATCACTGTTATTTTCTTCCTAGATGAGTCATTGCTTCTAAAACACATTTAAAAAATTGTCAAATGATGACATACTATCACTAAATTAAAGATTGAGGAAAGAATTGTTGGAATTATTAGCAGATTATGTGTTCTTCCCCTGTCATCTTTCCTGTTCCTCTACTGTGTGTAGATATCTTTGGGAGCCATATTAACAGGCCATATAATTAATCAATAATGAAGAATACCCTACAGACCCCAATTTTCCTCTCTAGGTATTATCTCACATCACTTCCCTCACCATACCTGACACTCTGCTCCTCTAAGCTTCTCAGTTGCCTGTGGGTCCATCCCTGTCCCAACTGCATAGATCTGTACATGCTGTTCCTTATGCTTTCTCTCCATCCCAGTCACCTCCCTTCCAGTTCTAGCCCACTCTCCTCCCACCAACTTCTCTACTTTTTCATAAAGACGCCTTATCTCTAAACTAAGAAAATACATTTAAATTAGAGAAGTGCCACTTAGGTGGTTGAAGTTGACATGAATTTCTATGCTGCAGATGGAACTATCTCCCTGGGGGACTCCTCCCAAGGTGACTCATGCCCGCAGTCTGATTTGATGATGCCTCATTGGGGAAGTTACAGGGGCATGCTCTCTATCATCAAGAAGCAGCCAAATTATGTCTAACCCATAAAACTCATCCACGAGCTTGAGAAATTTCAATGTATAAGGAAGTTCTTTGAAAATGGACATAGTTGAAGTTGCAACAAAAAATGCCAACAGAAGTACATCCTCTAATGTCTAAAAATAAAAAAGATTAAAGCAGAAGAGCGTATCAGTTTGCGTTAAGCAACCTGAAGGAAAAGAGAACAAGAAAGCTTAATCTACTTTAAATATTCCTTAGATGGGGTGGATAATAAATAGCCAAAATGGAATCAACCAAGGTGTCTATCAGTTAATGAACAGATAAAGAAAATTGTGATATACACATACAATGGATTATTTGGCCACAAAAAAAAATAATGAAACCCAGTGATTTGCAGCAAGGGGTCATATTAAGTGAAATAAGCCAGGCATAAAAAGACAAATGCCACATGTTCTCATTCATACATGGAAGCTGAAAAGTTGACCTTGCAGAAAAATAGAGTACAACAGTACTAAAGGCTGGAAAGAGTAACGGGGAGAGTGAATAGAAAGATTAAATAACAAGAACCAAGATACAGTTAGATAGAAGGAATTAGTTCCAGTGTTCTATTGCACACTAGGGTAACAGTGTTATTGTTGTTGTTAGGTGCCACTGAATCAGGTCTGACTCCTAGAAACCTTCATATGGCTTTAGGGTAACTATAATCTATAAGAATTTATTATATATTTCAAAACTACTAGAAAAGAAACAGTGCTTTAGCAATGCTTAACACCTGACCAGCACTGCAAAAAGAGGTGCGTCTCCCTCATCTGTCCCACTCTACTGCCCTGTTGTTCTGCCTCACCCTGGGCCCAGAATCAGTGGAGCCAAGGACTATGGACTAAAACTTCTGAAACCATGAATTAAAATAAATCTTTCCCCGAGATGGGCGCAGTGGCACATGCCTGTAATCCCAGCGGCTCGGGAGGCAGAGGCAAGAGAATCGCAAGTTCAAGACCAGAGGCAGTCTGGGTAACTTAGCGAGACCCTGTCTCAAAAAGTTAAAAAATGGACTGAGGGTGTAGCTCAGTGGTCCAGCACTTGCAGAGCATGCAAGTGCAAGGACCTGAGTTCAACCCCCAGTACCGCAAAAAAATAAAAAAATAAAATAAATAAAAATAAATCTTTCCCCCCTTTAAGGTGTTTATGTCAGGTATTGTGTCACAGCAAAGCAAAACAATATAGAGACATATTCTTCTAATGTGACTTGGTTTGGAAGCAGTGATCAGTCTCAACTCATCCCTAAGCACTTAGTCATCTAACTTTTTCTCCGGCCCTGACCTCTGAGATTTCTCTTGGTTTTCATGCAAGTTTGCCTTTCTTTTCACCAAAGACAAGACAAACTATAATCTACTTCAAGCCCCATTTGATATTTGAATTCCTTCCACAATATCCCTGCAAATATGATCTTCCATCCTCTCTGAATAACTCGAGTGTTAAGGAAAACACTATTTCTTCAGGCAGTGTATTTCACCTATAGACAGCTGCATATGTTTGAACTTTTCTTTCTAAACTGAGCTGGAAAATGTCTCCCCATAGTTTTTGCCTATTGGTTTTATGGCTATTGAAGGAGAACTGTTGCTTGAGTCAACTCTCTTCTTAGTGACAGCCCTTCAAATGGCAGCACGGTTCTGTTATCCCCACCCATCCCACTTTGGTTTGCTCTTTTTCCTGCTAAACATCCCCAGTTCCCTCTCCAAGCATTCCTGATAATCAGATAAAAAAACATTTTCTAGCATCACTTTTCTCACCAGGAAGACATTGATTCTACTGTGGCTACAAACACATGATCATGAAGCATGTGAGCATTATCAGAATCTTCATTCAGTCCATGCTTTTTTTTCTGAGCTCCTCATTCACACATTATTTGTAGACTAAAACTGTACCTGAAGCTACCTAAATCTCTATAGGTTCTTTTTTGTTTTTTGAAACAGGTTCTCACTATGCAGCCCAGGCTGCCCTGGGACTCTCTATTGTGGCCCAGGATGGCCTTGAATTTGCAATCCTCCTGTCTAAATGCTGGGATTGTAGGTGTGTGCCATCACGTCCAACTCTATTTGTTCTGAAAAGCACTTAAGCATCTCGAGGCAAGCTAGAACTCACAGGCAGAAGAATAAGACCATTCATGGATCTTAGATTCTCTTAACATTCTGCAAAGGCATCTCTGGATACATTTGCTTTTGTATATACTTTGGAGCTGTGTTCTAGGAAAAGGACTTGTATATCCAGAAGAGGAGAGAGAAAAGGAGGAAGAGAGATGCTACTCCATGGGCAGGCATCATAATTATGCCATTTCCAGTCTTCACCTGGACCTGCTCTCCAAATGCTAGTGGCAAGCCCCCTAAGGGATTGAGTTAAGTTATTCTCTGTGGGGCTTGATATGGCACACTTGGTTTGCTTCCTTCCCTGCCTAGTTGTACTTTCTAATAACCCTTGTCCACCCACAACAGACACTCAATTGGGAGCAATTCCTAATAAATCATTTTCAAACAAATCCTTGTCTCAACATCAACTTAAGCAAATCCAATTCGCTCACCATCTCACTATCTGTTAGGTCCTTGGTATCAGCCAGTGAGATAGAATCTCATATTGAAGCTCTGCTTGTGGGGCCACTCCTGGTAATATTTGTCTCAGTTTTGTTCTCCTAAAAGCAGATACTGAAGTAAAGACCTGGGTACAGATAGTTTATTTGATATGTGATCACTGGAGGCAGAAGTGAAGGAAAGGGTAGGGGATTTTTTTGTTTTGTTTTATTTTGGTTTTTGTTTGCTTTTGGTGGTGGTGAAGACTGAACCCAGGGCTCAGGCATGCTAGGCAAGCACTCTACCACTGAGCAACATCCCCAGACCCAAAGGTAGCATATCTTAAAGGGAATCCTTGCAGTGTCCTTGGTAGAAGCATCCAAGTGACTCGAGAACCAAGTCCAGCAAAGACATGAAAATGGAAAATGTAAATATCCTATGTCATGCACTGGGGTGATAGTAAGAAAGGCCACCTGTACCCATCAAGGTTACAACACTATACCATGGCCATTGTTTCAAAGTACATTGTTTATCTTGAAGGGCAGCTCCCCAACCATGAAGTGTGTCATCTCTAAATTGGTCCATTATTCCAACGATCTATCAAGTTGGGAACTTCTGGGTGATGAGATTTATGATGAGACTGGTGAAGCTCATGATCATGTGCTCTTATCACATTCTTTCACTGTAAAGTATGCTTAATTCAAGGAAATCTTATGTGGATCCTGTGACAATATATGTGACACTCTTGAATAGTAGTGCTGGTCAAACACTGTATACCAGGAAGGCAAACCCAAACCCAAAATATCCATTCCTCCCAGTAGAGGCAGAAGGCAGAAGAGTTTCAATATAATCAACATGCCACTGCTTGCAGGCGTACCACCGTGGCATCCAATCCTGTCAGATCTTAGAAGCTAAGCAGGGTTGGGCCTGGTTAGTACTTGGATGGGAGACCACCTGGGAACACCTGGTGCTATAGGCTTGGGAGAAGGACCCCGCAACCCACTCCCAAAAAACAATCATGCATTGCCATCTGATGAATAGCAGAGAAGCACTGACATACAGTCAGGCATGGCACGGTGTCAGGAAGTGTTTCATCTGTTGTACACAGGGTTGCTATGAGTCAGACCCAACTCAATAGCACATAACAACAACAACACTGCTTACTTAGTATCATTTTAAGAGCTCGTATCGGTCTCTACTACTGAAAAATTAGTTATTCAATAAACCAATAGCTAGATCAGCTTTAATGAAAGATCAGGCACCAGCCTATGGATCATGAAGGACAATGGGACCTGGGATACCCATCCTAAGCTGGATACTACCAGACCCACTAAGTCATTATGGTTCTGTTATTATTTTAGTATGATTTGTTCCTCATGTGACTCACATTAAAATTTGGTTGCTATTGTTGTAGTGTTGCAAGAAGGGGCCTTTAAGAAGTGACTGGGTCCTTAAGAGCCATGGTTTTCCTCATGGGATAAGAAGTGACTGGGTCCTTAAGAGCCATGGTCTTCCTCATGGGAGTAGGTTCCTTCTTGTGATAATGGGTTATTATAAAGTGAGTTTGCCCTTGTGCTTTGCCTATTCTACATGTGCCTGCTTGCATTTCTACTTTCCTACATAAGTTGATGCAACACAAGGCCCTAGCTGGTGCCAAGCTGTTGGACTTCCCAGCCTCCAGAACCATTCTCCAAAATAAACCTCTTTCCTTTATAAATTACCCAGTCTTGATTTCTTTTGTTATGTTGTTGTTGTTGTTAGGTGCCATCGAGTTGGTGTCCAATTCATAGCAACCCTACACATAACAGGCAAAACACTACTGTCAGTGTTTCAATGGTGGATTGATTTTTTGGAAGTGGGTTGCCAGATCCTTCTCCCAAGCCTATAGTACCTGGTGTTCCCAGGAGGTCTCCCACCCAAGTACTAACCAGACCTGAACCTGCTTAGCTTCCAAGATCTGATGGGATTGGATGCCACTGTGCTATGGCTGCAGGTGTACTTTTGTTATGGCAAGAAAAAATGAACTAAGATGGTCTCCTTCTCACCAAGGATTCTTTAGCACTGTAAGTATTTGCTCCAAATCCTAAGACTCCTACCAAGTGCTTTTTCTCCTTCTTAGTTTTAGGAAGTAGAAGATGGAATAACTTGTGTTTCCCTCAGATGGAATATCAAAGTATGCCTCAGAACACTAAATACCTAAAAATGCCCCCAACTTCACAGCTTCCTTATTCTTAGTGGAGTTTATTTTCCACCTTCTGACATGCATCCAAATGTCATACTTAACACCTTCTGATCCACCAGGCCCAAATAGCATAATATCCTCAATATACAGACCAGTGTGATTTTCTGTGAAACGTCAAAACAATGATGTCTGTTTTAGATGATATTGTGACAGTGAGACAGTTAACTTAAAGCAGAGTTTAATCCTATGAACAGAACTTTACTTCTGTAAACTGAGAATAGACAGATACTTCCAGGTCAGATGTGTGGTTACCAGTCCAGTTTCACTGTACCTTATGATAATTATGTCTGCCTTTGCCTTTCATGATTAAATGTCACTTACTATGTTCTGTTATTCTGAAATCCTATCATCTATATTGATACCACCTGCAGCCATTCCACTGTGGCTCCTGATCTGGTCAAATCTCCGAAGCTAAGCAGGGTCAGGCCTGGTTGGTACTTGGATGGGAGACCACCTAGGAATACCTAGGTGCTGTAAGCTTAAGAGAAGAACCTGGCAATCCACTCCCAAAAAACAATCAGCCATTGAAAACCCTATGACTTAGCAGAGAAGCACAATAGTGTTTCTTCTGTTGTACATAGGGTTACTACAAGACAGACATCGACTTGACGGCACCTAACAACAATATTGATACCAGGAAGTGAAGTTTCAGAGTAATCCTTTCTACCATCAAGCCTGGCCTATAAGGCCAGTGTGTTGTATCTATAGGGCTTATAGTATCATACAAAGTCTACTGGTTCAAACTATAATCACTATCTTGAAAGACAGCACCCTAACCAGCTTCTCAATAATGCCAGTACCCCTGTCACTAGCATGTTTCTCATTGCTTTGTTATTGTTGTTGTTTTAATATAGCATCTTGCTACACAGCCCTGGCTACTCTCAAACTTGTGATACTTCTGCCTTTGCCTTCTGAGTGCTAGGATTACAGACATGCTACCATTTCTGGCATTTTGGTTCTGACTACATATTCAATACCCTGCCAAGAATTTATAGAATCTTCTCTTTACTTTCTGCCATTATTGTTTCCAAGGAGCCATCTGCATAACATATTAGAACCGTCTCCAAGTGTCTATGTCTGGATATTAAATCCTGAGTCACCATATCAATAAACAATCCTTTATTCAGCCTTATATCCCAACAATTCAACACCTTCAATACCCACTCACAGTATATTCTTCCAGTTCCTTCCATTGCTATTTATTATTACCCAAGTACTTCAATTTCTAAAGGGTAGATAATGTATCTGTTCAATTGGCTGATATTTCCCCCAATTGGATCATCCTGAGATATGGCCTAATTTTAGGTCTAGAAGTCATGAGGTTCCATGATCTCCAGGTGGAAGGAAGCTGCTATCCTTTAGCAAAGAGGGGATGAGAAAGGAGATGTGGGCCATATCCTCAGGCCCCAATAGTTCAGAGAAATCTTTGAGATTCAAGGTTCTCAAGCACAACCACCCAAGTGTCCCCACCTCAGATCTCAGGACCATATACTCTTTCTCTGTCAGTCCATGATTTTGATGTGACAGATTTCCCGAGACTGTACATTCATCCTTCTTGAAAGATCCACTACTTTATAATTAACTCCTGACTTTGGCCTTCAACATTACCTGCCCTTCAACTAAAAGAGTTTGGGTTCTCTTAAACATTGCCAGGGAGACCTTCTGAATTTTTGCCATGCCCAGAATTGGTAGTTGGCTGACCTGAGCCTGTCATTTTCTCTCTTCAGTACAGTTATAGACAATGAACTCCATGGTTGTTATCATTTATATTCCCCCCACAACTCTCAAATGCTGAATAAATCTTTCTTTTTCTTTTCTCTTTTCCTTTCTTTCTTTTTTCCTCCCTTCCTTCCTTCCCTTCTCTTTTCCTTCTTTCCTTCCTTCCTTTCCCTCTTTATTTTTATTTCTTTCTTTCTTTCCTTCCTTCCTTCTTTCTATTTTTTGGTTCTATAGTACTTGTTTACCAATATTTGAATATTTATACTTTCTAGGCATAGGCTACTGTAGGGTCATCTGTAGACACTTGTTAATATTCATTAAATTTGGTAAATGTGAGAGGATGAGGGTGTTTGAATTAAGTATATACCCTTAGGTACCTCCCAGTTCTATCTAAATAGGAGCCGGTGAGGGGCTAGATGAGCCAGTAGCAAGAAGAAATCAGCTTAAGCCATATTGGTCTCACTTGGCTCTTGTGCTTGTACCCTCATGATTCTCTCTGTATTACTACAAATCCTATCCCATTTGGTTCCTAGTAGGAGACAGAGAGAAGACTCCAGGTAATATGAACACATGGTGATCAGTTGAAAAGTTGTGGGTATAGCATTCCAGACAATAATATCTTGGGCCAACAAATCCATTTTATAGTAAAGATTTATAGCACTTCACTCATGACCATAGGATGCGTAGTTTTGCCATATACTCCATCATCCAAAAGCAGCTGGGTTGGCAGGATGATGAAATGGCCTGTTGAGGGATCAAGTAAAGCACAAGTTGGTGGATAACACTCTGCCTACTTGGGATGCTAAACTCCAGAATGTAGTATATGCACCAAACAAGCCAATATATCCTGCTATGCTCCTACCAGCTATAATATAGAAGTCTGGGAATCAAAGGGTAGAAATAAGAGTAGTTCCTCTCTCACCCTCTCTCTCACCTAATAACCCACTTAAGGAATTTATTGTTCTATCCATTTGGCTCACCCAGATTAGAAGTCTTAATTTCTTGAGGAGAAAGGGAACACTTCCTCCAGGAGGATATAGTATGAATTCCACTGAACTGGAAATTGCAACTACAACCTGGTTACTCTGAGATACTTGTGCCAGTGGACCAGCAGGCAAAGAAAGGAATTATTGTTGTGCCTTGGGTAGCAGACCCTGATTAACATGAGGAGAGATCTTCACAGAGAAGGAATCACAGAAAACTATTTAGAGGTCCCCTTATGTCAATGGCAAAGTACTAATGTCATCAATCAGCTGACTGGGTCCTTTTATCCCAGCTGAATAGAAACCATGAGAAGGCAAGCCCTTCAAATGCTGGTCTTAGGCAGGTTTTGTGTCTGTTGGCACTGACAGATGCAAGCAGTGGCAGCAGGCATATTAGAGTACAGCAGCTGCAGCCGCAGCCACAGCAAATAGCACTCTCTAGTGTTACAGCTTTTACATAGGACAAGAGGATCAGGAGTCTTCAGCCATAAGCTTGTATGTAGGTTGAGTTCAGAATCCTCAGACCTCAACAGTAGCTAGCATTGCAGCTTCTGGGTGGGCCTAGGTATTGAGATCCTTAGCCCTGACAGTAGCCAGTGTTACAGATCCTGGGCCCAAAGTATCCAAGACCCTTGGCCCTTAAGACTTCATTGCTCTCTGGAACTCTCCTAGCGGCCAGGGCCTGCACTGGCTCTCCACTTCCTCTCACTTTCTCTTTACTTCCACCTTCCTTCTTCTTCCTGCCCTGGTCACTCTTCTGGAACTGTTCAGCTGTCTCTTAGTATTGCAGCCACTGTCATCATTGCTGCCATTCAGGAGACAGCTAGTGCTGCCCTTCTGCTGTTACTGCTATTTCTGTTACTGACCACTGCCTCTTTTGCAGCTGTCATTGCAGCTATCAGTGCCTTGCTGCTTTGCCATCCACCTGTCAATTAGCAGACTCTTGTCCTTTGATGCTGCAGTTCTCACAGCCCCTCTCCTGCTGCAGCTGTCAGGGTTCTCAGCTCACTGACAGTGATCGGAGGTAGGGGAGAAGCACTCTCCTTCCCAAAGTCAGTAGGAGCCTTGTGGCTCCCAAGCTAGCTGTGATTGTCATGGATAACCTTCCCACACTATTTCAGGCCAATCAGAGTAGCTTCTGGCCCCACTGCCTGCGGTCAGAGCTGCAGAGGGGTGGGGCCTCACCCTGCTTCTTGGTCAGAAGAAGCCTGAGGATTCCTGCTTGCTATTTCCCATCAGAGAAGCTCCTGGGATCAGTGTTGCAAGGGAGTGGGGGCCGAAGCCACAGCCTGCTTCTTGCCCTCAGGAGCCTCACAGCTTCTGCTCGCTAGCTCAAGTGAACTTAATAGGCTTCTTACATAGCGAGAAAGGGGCTGTTTGCACCAGTGACAGTGATCTTGTCATACAAATAAAGGTTTGTGTTTACACCAATCATATCATCTCTTGCACCAGTCACAGCAATCCCTCTTCTATGTCACCACAAGAACTGCTCCCCCTCTGGACTGAATGCAAATGGTTGCAGGGAAAGTTCAGTGCAAGCTGCTTGAAACAGTGTGGTTGGGGCTGAACCCCTGGGAACTGGAGCAAATAGTTGCAGTCATGTAGCTTCCACAAGATGTCTGTGGAGTTTACAATGGCAGGCACTGGTGTGAGAGTGGCTCAGCTGGCCAATAGTCCTTGTGCTTAAGACAACTAGAGCCACAAAGGAAATCCCTGTAGCTGCCAATTAGGGAATTAAATCACCCCGCCCCCCCAACATCTGCTTCCTTGAAAGAAAATAAGCAGCAGAAAGAACACTCACAGGAAGAATTTTTAAAAACTTATCATTAACACTAATATTGATTTTTAACAATGTCTTAACAATACCTAGCACCCCAAGGAGTGGTGGGTCCCCCTGATCTAAGACCAGGCAGAGAACAGTTTCAAGGGGACTATGATCTAAATAGAGGTTTTAGAGGTCACAAAATACGAAGAAACACAAGAATTTTAACCAACCAGAGTAGAGAAAACATTTCAGGAATACACATAAGACCCCAGAAAAGCCATGCATTCACAGGAGAGTTACTTTAAACCTGCCCTAAAGAAGGTTAAATGAAAGTCTCAAATAAGCTTTTATGCCAGTATAGCAAATGCTTTCTAGAACAAAACTCAACACTGTTTAAAGGAATATAACAAAATTTAGACATTTATATCATAGGATATATTATATCCCACATACAATAAAAACTTACTAGAAGTGGGAGAACGTGATAGATACCAAAGGCGGGGGGAAAGACAAAAGAAACAGAGCTAAGAATCAGGCACTGTGATGCATGTCTATAATCCCAACAACTCACAAAGCTAAGGCAGGAGGATCAAGGACAAACACAGCCTGTGCAACTTAGTGAGACCCTGCCTCAAAACAAAAATAAATAAATAAATAAATAAATAAATAAATAAATAAAGGGACTGGTGGTACATCTCAGTGGTAGGGCAATCATCTAGCATGTATAGGGCTCTGGGTTCAACCCCCTAGTACTGAAGGAAGAAAGAAAGGAAGGAAGGAAAGAAGGAAGGAAGGAAGGAAGGAAGGAAAGAAGGAAGAAAGAAAGAAGAAACAAAGCTAGATATTAAATAGATTTTGGAATCAGCATAGAACTTTAAAACAAATGGAAAGGAAATATATTTCTTCAAGATAGGTTTAAATGAAATGATGGACATAATTAATGAACAGAGGGGAAGTAGAATGGAACAGAGAAATGGAAACAATTAAAAATGAATAAACCTAAATCTACAATTGAAAAATACAATATCTTAAGTGAAAATTTCACTACATGGATTTAACAGGGCATTTAATACCATCAAAACATTAACCTAGATTTGGGGGCTGGGGTTTAGCTCAGTTGGTAGAGTGTTGCTCTGCATTCTCTGAGGACCCGGGTTCGATCCCCAGTACCACAAAAACAGGAGAACATAGCAATCCACTCCTGAAGCAATCCTGAAAAATTCAGCCCTTGAAAACCCTATGAGGGTCACTATGAGTCAGACACAACTCTATGGCACCTAACAACAGCAACAAACATGTCCATAAAAAGTATGCAAATTGAATAAAGGAGAGAAAAGTCTGAAATGCAATAAACATAGCCCTGGTGATCTGTGGATCAAAATTGAGTGGAGTCCCACACACAAAAAAAAGTGAAATAGACACAGAAAATTCTTGAAGGTAAAATGACTAAAAACCTTTCCAAGTAATGAAAAATGTTAACTCATATGTTCAATTATCTTGACAAGGCCAAAATAAGATAAACAAAAAGATAACCATACCTGAGAATGCTATAGCTCAATTGCTGAAAACTATAGAAAATCTTAAAATCAGCAAGAGAAAAAAGATACTTTGTACATAGGGGAACAATGATAAGAATATTGCTGACTTCTCATCTGAAAAAAATGCAACTCAAGTTTGTGCTTCCATTTAGAAGATACAAATCTAGGGAAAAAATAGTTTTCCACTTGCATTTTCCAATCTTAGATGTGTACATATCTGTCAGTTTGTCATGCTGCGGAGGCTTGCAAGTTGCTATGATGCTGGAAACTATGCCACTAGTATCTCAGATACCAGCAGGGCCACCTATGGTGGATAGGTTTCAACTGAGCTTCTAGACTAAAATGGACTAGGGAGAAGGACCTGGAAGCCCACTCCTGAAATAATTAACCATTGAAAACCCCATGAATAGGAGAGAAACATTGTCAAATATGGTGCCAGAAAGTGAACCCCCCAGGCTAGAAGGCATTCAAGAAACATCTGGGGAAGAGTTGCCTCCTCAAAATAGAGTCAACCTTAATGACAGCAATGGAGTAAAGTCTCTGGGACCTCTTTTTGCTGATGTGGCACAACTCAAAATGAGAAGAAACATAGTGGCTTGAATAATGGGCTCAAACATAAAAAGATCATGTGCATGGCACATTGTTGGGTAGTGAACACAGGGTCACTATGAGTTGAATCCAACTTGATGACACCTAACAACATTTATATTTTTTTCTTTAAAGCACATCTAGCTCTTGCATATGACTGAGAATACATAGTATTTCTCTTCTTGAGTCTGAGTTATTTTGCTTAAAATGATGGTCTCCAGTTCCATCCATTTTGCTACAAATAGCATAATTTAATTCTTCTTTACTGCTGAATAGTATTCCATTGTGCATATATATCACATTTTTAATCCAATCATCTGTTGATGGACATCTGAGCTGATTCCATACCCTTGCAATTATAAAGAATGCTTCAATAAACACGCAAGAATCCTGTTTAAAAAAATACTTGCCTATGCCTGTGTGTTGGAGTGTGTTCCCTATATTTGCTTCTTATAGTTTCAAAGTTTCCAGTTTTATGTTGAAATCTCTGACACATTTTGACTTGATTTTTTTATAGATTGAGAGCTACAGATCTATTCTCATTCTTCTACATATGGATATCCAGTTTATTCAGCATCATTTTCTGAAAAGGCTATCTTTTCTCCAATGTATGCCTTCGGCATCTTTGTTGAAGATTAGGTGGCTGAGTGGGTCTTCTATTCTGTTCCATTGATCTTCATGTCTGTTTTTCTGCAAGTACCAACCTGTTTTTGCTACTATGTCCTATAGTATAGTTTGAAGTCAGGTACTGTGATGCCTCCCACACTGCTTTTGCTGCTTAGGATTGTGTTTGGTTAAATGGGGTCCTTTAGCTAGCATATGAATTTTAGGAAGTTTTTTTTCTACTCCTGTGAAATATATCATGGGAATTTTGATAGGGATTGCATTGAATCTGTAGATTACTTTTAGTAATATAGCCATGTTCACAATATTATTGTTCTGATCCATCTTCTAATTTCTTCTTCAATTTCTTCCTTTAATGTTTTGAAATTTGCATTATAGAGGTCTCTAGGATCTTTGGTTAGAATTGTTGTTGTTAGGTATGGTCGAGTCGGTATCCAACTCATAGCAACCCTACATACAACAGGTGAAACACTACTGTCAGTGCTTCACTGCTATTCATAGGGTTTTCAATGGCATATTGTTTTGGGGGGAGTGGGTTACTGGGTCCTTCTCCCAAGCCTATAGCACCTGGTGTTCCCAGGCAGTCTCCCATCCAAGTACTAACCAAGTCCATCACTGCTTAGTTTCTGAGATCTAACAGGACCAAATGCGACAATGGTGCGGCTGCATGCTTGGTTAGAATAATGCTTAAATAATTAATTTTTGTGGGTTATTGTGAATGGGACTATTGTTTTGATTTCTTTCTCTTCCTGTTTGCTATAGTTATATAGGAATGTGTGTGTGTGCGCATGCCCACGTGTGCATGTGTGTATGATGCTGGGGATTGGACCCAAGGCCTTGTTCATGCTAGGCAAGCATTCAACCACTGAGCCACATTCCCAGCTCCAATGCTACTGATTTTTGAGTGTTAATTTTGTATCCTGCTACTTTGATGAAGGAGCTAATTAGCTCTAAGAATTTTATAATGGAGTTTTTAGGGTCTTTAAGTGTAGGATGATGTCATCTGGAAGGCCAGAATGCTCTTCAATAAGGTGAAGGAAAGTAAATGAAAAGTAGGAGATGGAGTTAAGGAGATTGCCAGATCAACAAAGAAGAAGGAACATAAGCTGAAGACTGTATTTAATTCAATCCCCTATGTCCAAAATTCCTTCAAAAGAAGAAAACAATAATGAGAAGAGGAAAAATTAAAATTAAAAATAAAAGTATTCTTCCTCCTTAGCTTTCCTCTCCATCCCAACCACTGTTAACGTGTGTGTTGCACTTTTCCTAGGAAAATACTGAATGCATTTACTAGCACATGTTATATGAACACATATTTATTTATACCACATTGTCTGTATATTTTTCTCTTTGCTTCACAATACACTTTTGATATCTTTCCCTTTCAGCACTTATAAGTCTATCTCTTGGGAGAAGGACTCAGTAACCCATAACCAAAAAAAAATCAGCCATTGAAAATCCGATAAATAGTAGAGAAGCACTAACAATGGTGTTTCACCTGTTGCATATAGGATCATTATGAATCAGACACCAACTTGATGGCACCTAACAACAACAAGTCTACCTCACTTTTTAATATATGTAGTATTTTTATATACTTCAATTTAATTTTCCTACCAATAGATATTGGTTCACTTTTCAAGTTGTTTGCTACTAACCAAGGTTGCTTTTTGAAGTTACTATTAAGCAATGTCTCTGCAAATATTCTTGTACATATGTTTATACGAAATTTTAGCAAGTATACTCACCATGTAAATCCCAAGTAGTGAAATTTCTCAGTCAAAAGTCAAAATATGCATTCATTTAAATATGTAGTAGATATTGTCAAATTGCCTTCCCAAATGTTGCAACAATTCTCTTCAAGAATATTTGAAAGTATCTATTTCTTAATTCTTTTGCCAGCTCTAGATATTATAAAGCATTTTTTATTTTTTATCTATCTGAAGTTGCAAATGTTTTCATCTCCATGAGACTAAGTATATTTCCATAATTTCACTGACTATTTATAGTCTTCTGGTGAACTATCCTTATAACTTGCCTATTTTCTTCTGAGCTGTTTTACTTCCTTATTCATTGATACAAGGGTTATTTTACAAATTAAGGCAATTAGCCATTTTATCATATGTTCTGCAATTACATTTTCACAGTCTGTCTTGTCCTTTGCCAAACAGAAGTTTTAAATTTTTATATAGTCACATTTATCAATCTGTTACTTTACTGCTTCTGGAGAATAGATATTTTAAATTTTATTTTGTGGCTTGAAAGTTTAAGTGCTTTTCTGAGAGGATTGATTAGAATGTCTGAGGTAAAGAGGGAAGAGAAGAATAATTGAGACAAGTGCCACTTTTAGGCAGAGCAAAAGATTTAAATGAAGAGATGGCAAAGGCTCTGGGGGCAGCAGCCCAGGGGAGGACAATTTCCAGGTGGCAGCATCCTGGCAGAACCTGTTGTATATTTCTGCTTCAAAGGAGGTCTTAGCTACACCAGTGAGCAGCCCAGTTTCATCCTGAGACATGAGGAAACACCTCTAGTGCCTCCTGGACACATCACAAAAGGGAACTTCCAGAGATAAGTGATGGCATGATTATCTGGGCTTTTGAGAATATTTCAGAATAAGATGTCTTTGTTTATTAAGTTGGTAAAACCAAGCATAATTATAGGAGAAATCCCACATTCCACCAGGGTGCCAAGAGAGAATAAGATTGACAGAAATTTTAAGCCTGCTCTGTATGTCTTGGTTAGTCCAGCAAAAGTTTTGTCAATTTTGTTTATCTTTTAAAAAAAAAAAACATAGTTACACTGATCTTTTCTATTCTTTTTCTTTTTCTTTTTGTGTGTCTCATTTATTTCTGCTCTAGCCATTATAATTTACTTCTTTCTTCTAGCTTCTAGCTTCTAGCTAGTTCGCTTTAGTATGCTCTTTATTGTAGTTCTTCCAGGTATAAAGTTAAGTTGCATATATAATTGTTATGTAGGCATGGGGCTTCTCCTCCCCTCTAAGAAAACTGACCCACACCCCACAGAACACACC
The DNA here is from genome assembly GCA_007922755.1 of Pedetes capensis. Lineage (NCBI taxonomy): Eukaryota > Metazoa > Chordata > Mammalia > Rodentia > Pedetidae > Pedetes > Pedetes capensis. The sequence goes on from VMDO01003597.1 coordinate 104,018, forward strand.
AGGCACACACCAAGGCTCCCAGAGTGCAGCTCCTTCTGTGCACCTCATGATGGGGCTTTGCACTCCCAGAGGGTGGGTACTGTGTCCTGGTTACCTTGGAGACCCAGATCCTCATTCTCCTGGCCACTAGTGCAATGTCATGTGCCCCCTCACCTTTGTTTCTGTTAGGCAGGACCTATTACAAAATGGTTCCTCCTATAAGATGGTACCTTCCTCTACCCACTACTTCCCAGTCCTCAAAAAGCCTGCCAGAAAGCCCGCCAAAACTTGCCTTGAAATTTGCCCTAGCCCAGCAACTCTTGCAGCCTATCACAACCCTCCACACACCCACTTCCTATCTATCATGATGCAACATGTCAATTACCCTTTCCCCCTCCCACCTAGGGCCCATAAAAGCCTCACCCCTTCCTCCCCCTTGTTACTGCTCTCTCTTTTGCTAGAGACATCCTGGGCAGCTTCTCCCAATAAAGGTCTGTCGAGTTTACAGGTTCAGGGCTCCTTACCTAAAATTTATCATGCCGAAACCTGGGACAGGAATAGCAATAATCCCCCATTCTCTGGGGTTGGTTGACCTCCTGCTTGACTTCCCACACCTTGTTGATGGACTGTAAACTCAGGAGGGCCCTATACTTTGCCATATCTGACTGCTACACTACACTGGCCAATCCTCTGAGGTGAGTTGCTTGAGCCCCTCTACTTTGATCCTCTCTCTCTCTCTCTCTCTCTCTCTCTCTCTCTCTCTGTCTCTCTCTGAACTCCCAGCACTGGGTCCGAGGAATCTTTTTCTCATACTCAAGGAGCCGTAGTCTCAGTGGGGATGCTCCCTTGACTTGTCTTCCTACTCCTCTACATTGGGGGTACTGGGAAAAGTGAGGATGCTCCTCTTCCTTGTACCGCTCCTAGGGATCGTCATTCTCCTCACCTCCCTCCTCCAAAATTACCATGGGAACCTCAGTCCAAACCCTCTCGTACTACACGTATGGGCTACCTACTGACAAATCTCCATATCCTTGGACTGGTTTTTGACATAAAACCTAAGAAACTGGTTTTCTTTTGCAATCAGGCCTGGCCCCATTACAGGCTCAATAATGAGTCACAATGGCCAGAAGATGGGACATTCGACCCTAATATTCTCCAGGATCTTCAAAACTTTTTTCAACGAAATGGCAAATGGTCAGAGGTCTGCTATGTTCAGGCCTTTTTCCATCTCTGTTCCCACCCTTCTCTCTGCCAGTCTTGCTCTATCTCCCAAATCCTTTTTGCTCATTCTCCCTCTTCCTCAAGAAAAAAAAAACTGATCTAACTTCTGATATGGATGAATTTGATCCCTCAGACCACTCTGCCCCTCCCACACCTCCTCCTTATAATCCCACTCATTCTCTCTCTCCCAGTCCTACTACTCCATATTCCCCCCTTGCCTCTACTCCTTCCCTGCCTACCTCCTCTTCCCCCTCATCTCCCAAAGTTTCCATTCCCATTCCTCCCAGTACACCTACTTCTCCTCCTTATACATTGTCAAGATACCTAAATTTACCACCCCTTGCCCCTGCTGCCCAACTACAACTGCCCCTTCAGGAGGTGGCAGGACCCAAGGGCATCATGTGTGTTCACATTCCTTTCACCTTCATTGATCTGTCACAAATTGAAAGATGTCTTGGTCCCTTCTCTTCTGAGCCAGACATTTATACAAAAGAATTTTATTATGTCACCCAATCCTTTGACCTGACTTGGAGAGATATTTACACCATTCTCTCCACAACCCTCTCCCCAGAGGTGAGGCAGAGGGTTTGGAAGGCAGCACAGGCAGCAGCAGACAGCTTGCATGCAACAGACCCCACTCAACTGGCAGGAACTCAGGCGGTCCCAGATACCCAGCCAGACTGGACATATCAGGAAGGGGGTCCTGGTTGAGCTCTTAGAGACCACATGACAGTTTGCCTCATTAAGGACCTGAAAATATTTCCCAGAAAATGGTCAATTATGACAAAATTGGAGAGATCACCCAACACCCAGAGGAGAATCTGGCCCAATTCCTCTCTCAACTAACCGAGGTACTACAAAAACTTACCAAGATATACCCTACATCTCAAACCAGTATGATCATTATCAACACCCATTCTATGTCCTATTCAGCTCTTGACATCAGGAAAAAACTAAAGAAAATAGAGGAGGGACCACAGGCTACTCAGACAGACCTATTAAATGTGGCCTTCAAGGTATTTAATAATCGAGAAGACCAGACTAAACAGGATCAATTAAACAGGGACAAACAAAAGGCCCAGCAAAAGCTGGCTAATTACCAGATGCCAGCAGCTGCCTTACAAGGGAAACATCCCTCTAACCATGGGGTCCACCGGGAAAATGTTTCAAATATAGATGCCCAGGACATTGGGGACGAGACTGTCCTAACCCACGGCCTCCTCCTGGCCCCTGCCCAAACTGTAAATAGCTGGGACACTGGGAACTCAATTGTCCTCTTCGCCAGAATGGTAGGAGACCAGACCCCCTCACCCCCAAATGCCACAGTCAGAGCCAACTCTACCACAACTCTTAGAATTGGCCAATGAGGAGGATTGATGGTGCCTGGGATCACCATCAGCCCCACAGATATCACCAGCAAAGAACCCAGGGTAACTGTCAGCATCTCAGGTAATCCTATTTCATTTCTACTTGACACTGGGGCTACATTTTTAGCTTTACCAATGTACGGAGGACCCACAATACCATCACAGGTTACTATTGTAGGAGTTAATGGAAGTCCTACCCAACCAAGAACCACATTTCCTTTAACATACTCCTTCCTAGAAACTACATTCTCGCATAGCTTCTTGATCATACCGATCTGTCCTACTCCTATTTTAGGGAGAGACATCTTGTCAAAATTCAAAGCCTCCATATATTTCCATCCATCTCCATCTCCATTAACCCCACCAGTATGCTGCTGCTTCAGAATGCTTCTGATACCTATCTCTTCCCTTAGCCCTCGTGTGCCTCTGGACAGTTCCTTGCAAGCCTCTAAATCTCAGCCCATTCGAACTAATGTATGGGCATCATTTCGTTCTTCAGAACCTAACCATATCCTCCCACCTCCTTGTAGACTACATCCCAACCTTAAATCACACCTGCCATCTCATCTTTGGCCAATCATTGCCTATCTGTGCCATCACTCTTAGATATCCATCAGTTACCTCTCTCCCCAGGCAACCAAGTATATCTTAAAATCCTACATCCCAAACTTTTGCAGCCCAAGTAGGAGGGCCCACTCACAGTGGTCTTAAGAACTCCTACTGCAGCTAAATTCATAGGGAAGAACCCACGGTACCACCTCTGTAAGATAAAAAAGTCCTCCTTTCCACTTTCTCCCGACGTACCCAAACAACTTAACCAACCTCTCGATACTCTTTCTGACAGGATTGACAAAACTCAAACTCACGAGCATACTGAAGGAGGAGGAAGATATGACCTAATGTCATTTCACAATTTTGCTCCTCACTTCTTATTCTTTACCCAAGCCCTCCAGGAAGATCTCCCGTGGTTCCCTTCCCTTCCTGACCTGGTAGACTCTATTTTAACCTGGGTTGATGACTGCTTCTTTCAGGGAACTCTTCAAGATTTCACATCCCCTAGGAACCATTCTCTATACATGTCTCCCCCTCTGCTGCCTCTTCTTCCTTTGATGCTCTAAATTCCATCCTCCTCCCTTTTCTAGATCCCTGGAATGCCCTTCTGCCTGCCACCCTATCTCCAGGGCCTGCTCAGAATCCTCACTGTCCTGTTTGCTCTTGGACTCTGGACAGTAGCCTCCAGGTACTGGAAAATTCCTGAAATATGTCTCCTCTGTCTTGGGTTTAACTGCCTTGGTCTGTAACCACTAATTTTCATCACACTACCCCTTTCCTGTCACTGTTTCCCCGTTTCCAATATCCCTAAGGATTTCAACTCACAATACTTTAGATTCTTGAGGCTACTCATCATGTTCTCGATTCTATAAATTGTGCCCTCACCCAGGACTGCTGTCTATTGTTTTCACCAGAGGGCTATTCTGCTACTCCTGTTCCTCCATTTGTTTAGGCCACCTCCAACATATCTTACCATCCCAAAGTTTGAGAAGGAGATGCCCTCCAGCTTTTATGGCTAAACAGCCTCTATGACTGCAAGATTATTGAAATGACATGAACAACCTTTACTGGAAGAGCAGTCCAACTCCTTCAACTGTTCTTACAACAAATAAATCCCCACAATCCCACAATATTCCAGTTACAGGACCCATCACCTTCAAAACCTTCTTATCACATCAGGCACCTCTTTGTATCTCTCATAATCAGTCTGGAGGCACCCTGTAGGATACTTAGCTCCACTTCTCTGCAACTACACATTGCACATCAGTCCATCCATTGATCACACTAATTATTGCCTTCCCCACACAGAAACATCTGTCTTTAAGAGACAGGTACAATTTTCAGGTCCACCTAACATTACTGGAGCCTTCTCAACTGCCCCTACTTCTCAGTTTTGCTGTGGCAGACCACAAACTTGCTGTAAAATTTTTCATTGGCCAAACTGTGACCAAGATACATCAGCCTTCTGCCGTAAACTCCTCTTAAACTTTACACCACTCAATTTACACTATTTTTAGGTAGATTTAAATGATAAATTTATACTTATAGAAAACACCACTTCATCCCTCATACAAATAAACCCTCAGGGACCCCTTTCAACCTCTAACTGGAGCTGTCTTAAGTGGAACTGTGTCAGTATGGGAAACTGAAAATAACAAGCTAAGTCTTCTCTTTTCTATCAATAACAATTTCTCCTTAGATAATCAAGGCTTCTTTTCCCTTTGCAGGACAAACACATATCTTTGTCTGCCTACTAATTGGACAGGGACTTGTACCTTAATTTACCTTACTCCAGACATCCAAATAGCTCCTCATAGCCAATCACTTTCTGTAACTTTATCAGCCTCTATAAGGCCCAAGTGCTTTGTTGCTGCTCCCTTGTTAATAGGCCTAGGAATTGCTGCCAGTGTGGGGACAGGAATCAGTGGGCTTACAACATCCATAACATACTACAGATACCTGTCCCAACAACTGGCAGACAGCTTACAATCTATTGCCCAACAATTCAGTGTCCTACAAGATCAAATAGATTCATTGGTGGGTGTAGTTCTCCATAATTGCCAGGGATTAGACCTCTTGGCTACTGAAAAAGGAAGCCTCTGGATGTTCTTAGCAGAAAAATGCTGTGTCTAGGCAAACAAGTCAGGAATAATCTGAGACAGAGCAAAAAAAAAAAAAAACTCTTAGAAAAGGCCTCAGACATTCACCAACAGCTGTCAGATTCTTGGGATTCTTGGTTTACACAGCTGCCCTGGATGTCCTGGCTTCTACCACTAATTGGACCCTCAGTCCTACTCCTATTAGTGTTAGCCTTTTGGCCTTGCCTGTTTTGCTGTTTTCAAAATTTTTCTACAGGAATTCATGCACGCTTTCATCAACAGACAGTCACTGAACTCTTCATGGCAGGACACAGACCACTCCACAGAGGACATGATCTTCACCCATACTAGCATGTCCTGCTTTCAGCCACCCCCTATCAGCCCCCTCATCCATAAACAATGTCCCTTTTCAGCTGGAAGAAGTTACAGAAGATGATAACTTCTGCCCAATCAACCTAAAACAAAACCACTGGAATGTTAGGTGGGCATGGGGCTCCTCCTCCCCTCTGAGAGAATCACCCCATGTCCCGCAGAGCTCTAGGCATACACCAGTCTGAAGTCTCCAGTGTCTCCCAGAGTGCGGCTCCATGCACGCCCCATGGCAGGGCTTTGCACTTCCAGAGGGCAAGTACCATGTCCTGGTCACCTTGGAGACCCAGATCCTCATTCTCCTGGCCGCTAGTGCAATGTTGCATGTCCCCATGCTTTTGTTTCCATTAGGCAGAACCTGTTCCAAATTGGCTCCTCCCTATAAGGTGGAGTCTTCTTCTACTCACTATGCCCCAGTCCTCAAAAAGCCTGCCAAAAAGCCAACCAAAACTTGACTTGAAATCTGCCCCAGCCTGGCAACTCTTGCAGCCTATCAGAATCCTCCCCACACCCCCTTCCTACCTGTCCTGATGCAACACATCAATCCCCTCTTCCTCCTCCCACCTAGAGCTGCTCTCTCCTTTGTTAGAGACAGCCCAGGCAGCTTCTCCAAATAAAGGTCTGTTGAGTTCACAGGCTTTTGGCTCCTTACCTAACAATAATGTCCTTCCTTCTTCTTCATGTAGGCATTTACAGCTATAAACTTCCTCATGGAACTGCTTTTGCTGCATCCTGTAAGAGCTGGCACATTTTATTTTCATTTTTGTTTGTCACAAGACTTTTTATTTTTTCTTTTGCCTATTGACTGTCCAGAAGTGTGTCATTTAATTCCCATATATTTTTTAATTTTCCAATTTTCCTCTTATTGTATAACCTAAAAGAAATAGATAAATTCAAAGAGTCATACAAGCTATTAGGAATGAATCATAAAAAGTAGAAAATCTGAACAGAATGATAATGAGTAAGGTAAATGAATCAGTAATCAAAAACCTCCAAAGAAAGAAAAGCCAGGGACAGATGGCTTCACAGGTGAATTCTAACAAGCATTTAAAGAAATAATACTGACCCCACTCAAACACTTTCAAGAAATTAAAGAGATGGGAACACTTCTAAATTCATTTTATAAGGCCAGCATTATCTCGATTTCAAAATCAGACATAGACAATACAAGAAAAGCAAATTGTAGGCCAATTTCCCTGGTAAACAGATATAAAAATTCTTAAGTACTAGTAAACAAGGTGAACAGAACATTAAAAGTATCATTCACTATGATAAGTAAAATTTATCCTCCAGATGTAAAGATGTTTCAATATAAGCAAACCAACAAATGCACTACACCACATTAACAAAATGAGGTATAAAAATCATATGATCACTTTGATAAATACAGAAAAGGTATTTGGCAAGACACAAAATCCTTTCATGATTAAAACCTCCAAGAAATTAGGTATATAAGGAACTTACCTCAACATAATAAAGGCCATATATGTCAAGTACACAGCTAATATCATATTCAGCAGTGAAAAAAATTCAAAGTTTTCCCATAAGATTGAGATAAAAGACAAAAATGCTACTCTTGCCACTTCTATTCAGCATAATATTGGAAGTTTGATCCTGAACAAGTAAGCAAGAAAAATAAATAAATAAAAGGCATCAAAATAGGAAAGAAAAAAGTTAAATTGCCCTGTTTTCTTTAGACAAAATGATGTTACACAGAGAAAGTCCTGAGGACTTCACCAAAAAACTGTTAAGTAATTAACAAATTCAGTGAAGTTGCAGGATACAAAATCAACATAAAAAAAATCAATTGCATTCTTATACACTAACAATAAACTTTTTGAAGTAGGATTTACTTTTCCCTGCAAATATTTTTTAAAGCAATGGACTACCTGAAAAACAAATAAAGAAAAACTCCATTTACAATAGCACCAAAAAAATAAAATACTTAAGAATATATTTAACCAAGGAGATGAAAGATCTGTACACCAAAAACTATAAGACATTGGTGAAAGGAATTAAACAAATAAATGGATATATATTCCATGCTCATGATTCAGAAGAACTAATATTGTTAAAACTACTATCCAAAGTGATCTATAGTTTCAATTAAATCACTATCAAAATCCCAGTGAATTTCAGAAATAGAGAAAACATCCTAAAATTTGTACTGAACCACAAAAGACTCAAATAGCCAAAGCAATTTTGAGAAAGAAGAATTAAACATATTTCCTGAGCTCAAAAAATATTACAAAGGTACAGTAATTCAAACAGTATAATATTGACATAAAGACAGAAGCACAAACCAATGAAATAGAATCAAGAGCTCAGAGGAAAAAAAACCCACATATATACACTTAACTAATTGTCGATGACAGCACCAGGAATATATAATGGAGGAAGGATAGTATCTTTAATAAATGGTGTTTGTAAAACTAGATATCTACATGCAAAGGAATAAAACTGAACCCTTGTCTTACAATATTCACAAAATTAACTTGAAATAGATTAAGGTTTAAATATAAGACCTAAAGCCAAAAACTCATAGAAAAAAAAATATATATATATTTCTATATATAAATATATATAAATAAATAATATAATATAATATATAATATATAATATAATATATAGTATATAATATATAATATATAACATAATATATTATATATTATATATAATAAT
>VMDO01003597.1:112386-140045 GCA_007922755.1 Pedetes capensis
ACCTGGATGGGAGACCGCCTGGGAACACCAGAAGCTGTAGGCTTGGGAGAAGGACCTGGCAACCCCCTCCCAAAAATCAATCTGCCATTGAAAACCCTATGAACAGCAGAGAAGCACTGACAATAGTGTTTCCTCTGTTGTACAGAGGGTCGCTATGAGTCGGATACCGACTCGACGGCACCTAACAACAACAACAACATAATAATAAATATATATATATATCTCCTTGACATTAGTCGCCACAATGGCTTTTTTATATGACACCTAAAGCAAAAGCCAAAAGAAAGCAAAATAAATAAGTACGGATATATCAAACTAAAAAGTTTCTGTACAGCACAGAAAAAAATCAACAAAATGAAAATGCAACTGTGTTAGTTAACTTTCTGTCACTATAACAAATATCTAAGACAATCGACTTATAAAGAGAAAGGGTTTGTTTTGGCTCACAATTTTAAATATTTATATCCACAATCAGTTGGCCCCATTGATTTGGGTCTATCATGGCATATCATAGTGGGAGAGCATGGTAGTGCAAAACAGCTCACCTCATGGCTAGGAAGCTAAAATGGACAAGGAGAAAGGGGCTGTGGTCCTACCTTCCCTTTCAAGAACATGCCCCAGTGACTCAAATACCTCTCAGTAGGACCCATGTCTTAAAAGTTCTACAACCTCCCAATAGCTGAACTTTGGTGCTTCAACATTGCCTGGAGCCAAGACCATAAGTAACTTTTTACAGGATACCCTGATGAAAAGGTGCAGGGTGTGGTGAAAATAGCAGATATTGAGCCACAGGGCATTGTGACCTTTGAATTGAAATTACCATCTGAAAGCGGTTGTCAGGGTTACAGGAGGAGCTGAAGACTTCTGAAGAATCCCCTGGCCCTTGTGACTTTCCTGCCCCGCCCCTCTCCCTTCATGTGTATTTAAGCTACAGCAAAAAATTAAAGACTTTGGAGCTTGATCAGACAGCCTGTCTTGCTCTCATCCTTCATGTCTTCTGTCTCTCTCTCATTCATTTGCCCCCTACTCTAGATCCCTGTTGAACAGCCCTGCGGGCCGGGGCACAACATATAGGCCTTTGGGGGATTTTCCAGATGAAAATCATTGCAGCAACCTACAGAAAAGGAGAAAATATTTTGCCTAATATTTGGGGGATCTTGTGTAGGATAAGGATAGATTTCAACAGTTAATCTATCTTTTGCAGCTATTACATGTATTTCATATTTTGTACTAACTAGATTATTATTTTCCTGTCCTTGAGTTACCATTTGTTTGCACCTTGTAATAAACTTGTACAGAACTATTTAGCACAGAAATTAGTCCTTCCTCAGGCTGGTCATTTTTAACTGACATTACATCCTGAGGAGTCTAACTCAATTTCCCAGTACATTTGACCTTCAATGTAATCTTACCTGCAATGTTAGTGTTACACCATTTGGCAGCATGTTTAAGCATGTAACCTGAAAAATAAGAGTCAAAAGATACTGGCACAGTGTAAGTTCACCACAGTCAATAACCATTGGTCCAGATAGTCATTATTTCACATGACCAAAGTGTCTCCCCCAGCAATGACATTCAGGTTTGCAGGCTTCTGTCCAACCTTGCCAGGTTTTACAGGTAGAAATTATCTTGGCAACATATGGCCTCACCCTTTCAGACACCTGTTACAGTTGAGCTAAGAGACAAGATCAACTCTTGCTCCAAGTCTCTCTTGAGGTATGAATGTGATACTGGATTTTCTCCATTTCACAACTCATTTATCTGTTTACTGCTGCCCTTCTTCCATTTCTCCAATTATCATTTTACCCAAACTTTTCCACCTTTGGAAGAGATGTGAGATTTAGCTACTATCCTGGCCCCAGACTGCCAGTAGCAAGATTGGTCTAGCAAGTGTCCCACCTCAGTTCACTCTCATTCATATAAGGTAGCAGTACATAGGTACAGAACTAGCAGACTAGCATTACCACTAGGCAATAGAGCTGTATTCACTGGCAACCCCAAGTTTGCCAGATGAACTGGGGCACAACCTGCCCCATCAGGACCTTAGGAACGCCAATCCAAAAGTTTAGAAGTATGGTTACAGTTTCTTGCTTAGAGATCATCTCTGGATCCAGAGCCTGCAGTTGCAGTCCTTCCTGTTCCTGGAATCACTGCATCAAGTAAGAAAAAAGAAAGTTGAGGTGATGTGACCAAAAAGAACAAAACTGAGATGATGTAGGGAAAGAATTGTAATCAACTCATCAATGGCCCTGTGTGAGGGTTGTTCCCCTGGAAAATCTATCCCATAGCTATCTGCAGCTTCTGTCCCCTTGATTGGCAAAGAGAACAGTTTTTGTTGGCCTTTTGTGCAAGAAGAATATATCTACATTCAGTGCTCTGCTATACTGAAGTATCTCCATGTCCATTTATTGCATGGACCCATATGGACATTTCAAAAAGCATACCAGGACATACTCTCGGCAATTCAAACTACCTCTGATCCTGAAAGGGATCCCATCTTATGGGCATCAATATGTCCTACTTTGAAATGCCCTTTAAATTCCCATAATGATTTCCATATGGATATGCCTGCATACAGACAAACATGATGGCACATGCCTGTAATCCCTGCAGTCTGACGGCTGAAGTAAGAGAATTGACATGAGTTCAAGGCCATCCTGGGCTCCATAGTGGGTTCCAGACAAGCCTGGGCTACACAGAGAGACACCCCCCCCCTCAATATATGTGTGTGTATTTGGGTGTTTGTGTGTGCCCTTATTTGGGGGTAGTTTTATGGATAATAGCTAGCAATGTTCCGAATGTGAAATGTGCATCCTCCAAAGCCCAAACTGACCAACAAGACATTGCATATCTTACTTAGATCTAGGTACAGCTATTGGTAACAGCTTTTAATTGCCTGTGTAATATCATGTGTAGCTCCTGTCCAGGTTATTCCTAAGAATACCACCATTTGGGCCAGCTCCTGTAACCATTCTGGATTTATCAGTGCACCTCTGTTGGTTACAGGTTTCACCCCTGCATTTAGCTCAGTTCTCACTTGGCCCTCAGCTTAAGATATTATGATGTAATCAATGTTGTGTTAGTCAACCTTTTTATCACTACGGCAAAACACATGCAAGAAACAAAAGAAGAAAGATTTGGCCACAATTTCAGAGGTTTTAGTCCGTGGTCACTTCACTCCATTGTTGTGGGCCTATCATGAGGCAAAAGAGGCAGACTGTCATGATTAAGAGGGTGTGATGGAGCAGAGCTACTCATCTCATAGTGGCCAGGAAGGGAGAGAGAGAGAGAGAGAGAGAGAGGAGAAACAAGAGAAGAAGAGAAAAGAAAAGAGAAGAGAAAAGAAAAGAATAAGAGAGAGAAAAGAGAAAAGAGAAGAGAAGAGAAGAGGAGAAAGAGAGAGAATGAGAATAAGATATAGCTTTCAAAGTCACGCCCCTAGCGGCCTACTTCCTCCAGCTAGCCCCCACCTCCTAACAGCCCATTCATCTATAAAGCATCCACACAATCCATCACTTCTCAATGGCATCAAAAGCTGGGGGCCAAGGATTCAGCTTATGAGCCTTTTGGGGAGACACTTCATATCTAAACCATAACATGCACCAGTATACTAAGAACTTGAATTAATCCAAATCCTTCCCACATGAAGGAAAACTTCAATGGGCTATTTTCTAATCAAGGAGAAAAAAGTAGCATGGCGAGATTAATCACTGAGTCCCCCTCTCATTTAGCCTGCTGTACATTGTGTACTGTTGAACTGTATCAGAGACTAATGAGGCTACACGTGGCACTACTTCACTCAAGCCTCAGTCTCCACTGTTACTCTACATGAGCTCTCCTTTCATTCACAGGTCATTCAGGGCTATTGTAAAGGAATCCATTGACACCAGTGCTTCAGTTTCTAACACGTCATTGATTTCTTCTTATCCATCAGATATCCTATACTGTTTCAAATTAACAGCCAGTGTGGGCTGGAACAGCTCTAGTAGTTCCCTTTAGTTTATCCCATCAACACTGGTCTGGGGGAGGAATTAGAGTCCCTGTTTTACCACACTAGGAGGGAAAGTGTTCCTCAGAGTAAAACTGACCCCAATAATACATTCAAGTAAAGGAAACACATAAAGTTCCTTCAGACATTACAATTCTCATCCAAACTTCTACCTTAACCCCATGAACCATTACATGTCCATATCCTCCCAATCTAACAGTGGCCACCATAGGATTCATCAACAGGTTTTGGAGCCACAGTGCATTTGGTCATGTGTCAAAGACTCTCAGAAAAGTCTCTTCTCTACTCTTTGCCATTTTACCCACCCATGTGCATAACACCTTCAGCTAGGGGTGTGTACCAGAAAAGCCAGGTCTGTAGTCAATCTTCATCGGTCTTCATCTTGCTTAATCTGGCAGACTATTGCCACAGATGACTCGAATTCAAATGTTTCATCATCTTTGCCCTCAGAGTTTCTAAAGTCATCTAAGCAGGGAAAAATAGAGAAGAATTGATTAAGCCCCTTTAATATTGGGGGGCTATCAGGGTTTCCCATCTGTCAACTCAACTTTCAGCATTGTTGCATTAAGACATTTCAACTCCTCAACATCAGCTTTGTTCATTCACTTATTAATAATAATTTAAAGATTTCTACTTTGCTGGGACATGTCCCCAGAATTTTCCTTTTATCTTTCTTTACTTCTTTAAATCATCCTAATTTTCTTCCCATCCATTAAGGCCATCAGGACAGGCCAAGATAATAAACATAGCAGGGCTTCTCTTGCCATTGTTCAATTTTGCAGCAGTAAGATTATATAGGGTGCCATGAAAAGTAACCCCTTTAATCTCAGTTCTTGCTATGATGTAGGTAAGAAGCATATTCAGGATAAATATGCTGGTCATTATAAAACTACTCCAGCATGGTGTGCATAGAATGCACACAGCCCCTCTACCTGGGGAATTGTCTTAGTTCATTTTGCATTACTATAACAAAAAATTGAAGCTGAGTACTTTATGAAGAAACAGGTTCATTTAGCTCATAGCCTGGTGATGGGAAAGTATGAACAACCCTCTGGTGAGGGCCCCCTTGGTTGTATTATAGCAAGGCAAGAAGTGGAAAGGGAAACAACTGCATGCATAAAGGGAACATGTGTGGGAGGATGCAAGAGAAAGTGGGCTGAGAAAGCAAAGTCACTTTAACCCTTTCTTCAGGGACTAATCCAGTTACAGGAGACCTGGCACACTCCCAAGGGACAGCATTAATCCATTTGTGGGAGTGGAGCCCCTATGACCTAACCGTCCTCCTCTAAACTCTACCTCTTAAAGGGTCTATCACCTCAACACTGTCACTCTGAGGACAAAACTTCTAGCACAGGACCCTTTTGGGGACAAAACATATCCATGAAATAATAACATTTACTAGAGGACAATAATCACACTCCTTGACATCAACTTTGTGTCACTTTTATCTAGTAGTCTAAGCTAGTTGTCCTTGGGGAATGACCTCCTACATGTCAGGCCCATGCATTGCTACCTACAATCACTCAATAGTGAGCTGTGAATTCTACATCAATTCAAACACATGCTTCCCTTCTGCAGTCTTCAGAACCAAGAATACTGCCCCTTAGTCACTTGCAATCATTTCAGTAAAGGTTTTACAAGAAGCTGATGATTTACTGATCCACAAAATGAGACACCTCTTTCTTACTCTACTCCTAGTTGCAGTACTTTCTCGTTTTTATCCTCACACATTATGGACAGACTATGTGGTGACCAGAGGACACTGTAGACATGCTGTCTTTTGCCCCAGGATATTTTTATCCCTGCAGTAGTGGTTCTGAGACTAGAAGCTAGAGAATCACTGGCCAAAATCTGAGTTTGGCCTAACATCAGTATCTACCTCAACACTCTCACTTTCAACTTACTTATTACAGATAACAATAACCAAGGGATAGTATAGTTGGCTTATTCTTATTATTTTGCATTTCTTATGTTTCCAGTAAGGCAACTCTGTGGGAGCTGAGCCCACCACTTCTAAATCCTACAGTAATTTTTACCTTTAGTAACTGATCACAGTGCAAATACAGCTCTGTAGCATGGCTGACCAGGGAGCATTCCAAGAATTAAAGGTTCATTGATCCCTCCCCTCTCATTCTTTCGCTTCCTGGACCTCATGAATCAGTGAGTCAGGACTGATTTAGTGACTCCCATTCCCAATGCTAAGTGCAAAAGTTATCCAACTATCAACTGAGGGAATAGTTTATAAGACTCCCCTCACTTTTGACACCAATTACAAGTTTGGAGATTCCCCAATGCCCCTTCATTTTTGAAAGTCTCCTTAGAACACCTCACTGAACTCAGGGAAAGCTATTATACTCACAAAAAGTTGTTACAGGCAAAAGACACAGATTATAGTCAGCCATGGGGAAAGAACTCAATGTAGAACTTACCCTTGTCCTCAATCCATGAAGTCAAGACAGCACTACTTTCATTGCACAGATGCATAACAATCCACACACACTACTGTCAACCAGGGAAGCCAACTCAATCTCTCTATGGTGTCTACTGTCTCTATTACAATCCCATCATATACACGGGGTTAACTAACTTATAATTTGGATCAGAAATGTCCCTCAAAGATTTGTGTTGGAAGTTTAGTCCCCAGCTGGTAGCACTATTGAGAGGTGACTGGACTGTGAGAGCACTAATCTCATCAAAAATGGATTGACTCCTTGATCAGTTCATAGCTGAATGGGCTGTTAAGAGGGAGTGTCCAGTTTGAGGAAGTAGATTACTCGGGGCATGACTCAAAGGCTACATCTTGTCCTTAACCCCTCTCCCTTCCCTCCCTGCTGTTCAGCCACCATCAGGTGATCAGTTTTGCTCCATCACACTCTTCCACCATGACCACCATGACCACCGTGACCATGGACTGAAACCCCTGAAAATGGGAACCAAAATAAACCTTTCCCCCTTTAGGTTGATTTCCTCAGGTATTTTGTCACAGCCACAAAAAGTGAACATATTATCCACATGGCTGATCTCAGTTTCCAACCCCTCAGGAAGCTGAGCTGACACCTTGTGAGGCAATCACTTAATCACATTGTTGGTGTGGCTCAAAACTGTTGCCCTAAATCACAATGTTACCATCTGGCTGGCCCAAGGTGCAAGGTAAAGAATGGCACTTATACTAAGCAAAATACTCCAAGAACTTGGAGATTACCTCCCACGTGAAGACAAACTTGGACCTCTTTTTGGATAGGCTCCCCTTTCTACTATACAGCAAGTCCCAAGTCTTACTGAAAACCACCAAGAAAACTGCAGAACAAAATTAAATAATACTTGCCTTCTTTTCCACACAAGCATATGACTGGGAGAAGGATCCTGCCTCTGAATCTAGATATTCTGATCATGCTGAGAATTTGATCTTAACAGGAAGAACATTGTGAGGTGAAGAGAGAGTCTCTCATCTGTCCTAGAAAAGTTATGGATTTATGTGAAAGAAGAGCATCATGACAGAGGAAAGCAATGAACTTTCTGCTGACATTTTCTGCTTCTTATATGTGTCAACAAGCTTTCTCTTATTTAGTGACCATTAAGAATGGGGCAGACAATGTGTTAATTCCAGCAAAAATGAAACCCATGTGTGCTTATCACAAGTATGAACTGAAGTTATCTAAAGAAGCTATATCTATATTGAAGAGCCTACAGACTTTTTGACCTTGGCTGACTACAGCATAATGACTGTAGAGAGATGGAATGTTACAGATCAAGAGCCAAGGTTCTCTTGGGCTATCTTTAGTCACTTTCAATAGCCATTTACCACCAACTTTTATATCTGACCCAACAACCTTGTGACTACTAGATAAAACTCTTGGAAGGTATTACTAACATTAACAGATCTCTTTTGTTGTTGTTGTTGTTAGGTGCCATCAAGTTGGGTCCAACTCATATACCTGTAAGGATGCAGGCTAGAGAGACAGCTTGTCTCAGGGCCTATCTGGCCTGCCTGAGACTCGTTCCCAGGGCAGTAACCTCTGCCCTACATCTGGGGACTTTTGGGCATCAAGCTCACCAAGAGGGCTCCAGCGTCCAACTCCCCCCCTCAGACCCCTCGACACCTGACTGGTCACTCTTCAATTACCCAAAGGCTCCCCAATGGCCCATTAAGGAACATCCCATGATTGGTTCCCCTTTCAATGCCCCATTTGCATCTCCCACCTAAACCAATCACCCCTTAATATGTGTCAGTCTCTGATTGGTCCCTGAAGGGTATAGAGGCACAGTGCACAGGGCACTCAGGGTCTACACCATCAACCATGTAAAGAGAAAGGGTCCATTCCATCAAAGTGGGGCAAGAGAGCAATAAAGAACTGTTATACAACAACACTCAGAATTGACATTTTCCTTCAGAGCCAGAAGCAAGGAGCTGCCATGAGTGTAAATCTCTGAGCCTGCCTTTCTCAAGGCTTCTCAGAGTAGCTGTGGCATAAGCCTCCTTTCCAGGTGGCACAGCTCTCAAGCAACACTCACCAGCCAGTGGGTCTTTAGCAGGTGGAGACTTGCTCGTGACCAGAGGCCTACGGTCAGAGCTAGTCCAGCAGCAGGCTGCGACCTACAATATACCTATATCCAACACTTTGTTATGCACATCATCTTGTTTTTTTATGGCTGAACCATTGTTGCAGTCACTGTGTTTCTTCTCATCTTGAGTCATACCATACCAGTAAGAAGAGGTCGCAGGGGCTTTACTCCATTCCCATCATTAAGGTTGACTCTATTTTGAGGAAGCAACTCATCCCCAGTCATCTTTTGAATGCCTTCCAGCCTGGAGGGCTCATTCTCTGGCACTATATTTGACAATGCTTCTATGCTTTTCATAGGGTTTTCAATGGCTAATTGTTTGGGGAGTGGGTTGCCAGGTCCTTCTCCCTAGTCTGTCTTAGTCTGGAAGCTCAGCTGAAACCTGTCCACCATGGGTGGCCCTGGTGGTATCTGAGATACCAGTGGCATAGCTTTTAACATCACGTAACATGCAAGCCCCCACAGCACAAGAAGGTGACAGACACAAGGGGAAACAGATCTCTAACCCCTACCGATCCTAAAACTAAGAATGCAGTGACCTCTGAATCCTACAGGAGAGATTCCCCATCAGTATCCCTCACCTATCTGATAACTCCACCAATGTATTTGGTAAATATATTGACTCATGACTTTATTTTGTTCTGTTTCTACAGAAGTTCAGGTAACTACTTCCACTATGGAACATGTCACTCAAGGTAACTTGAATCCCACACTATGGTCACTCATACTTGGCTCAGAATAAACTACCATATTTTTTTAAATTTAATCCATGCCCTGTTTTAGAAGGCTACAAAATCAGATGCAGATTAGAATTGTGTGTAGATTGGATTCAAAAATATATCTTATTTTCTTATTTACTTTAGAACATGGTTGTTCTTTTACATTGACACAAGTTTGACCCAGAACTCAGTATTTGTGCAGTTAAAAGCAAGCACAAGTTTTAAATGAATTTCCTCCTAAATATTTTGCTTCAAAAATAATACTTAGTATGCATACACAGTCCTATAAAAGAGATCAAAAAACTAATATGGGCTGGCAGTGTAGCTCAGTATTAGAATACTTGCCTAGCATGCTCAAGACCCTGGAATCAATCCCCAGCACCACCAAAACCAACACCAAAAAAAAAAAAAAAGAAAAAAGAAAAGAAAAAAGAAACTACTATGTGTGCCTAACAGTTTTATACCTGCTAGACCTTTATTTGAGCCACATCCTGTTACCCACTGAAAAAAACTTTTTTCAAAGTCTTGATGAAATAATGTCTTGGAGTATATTCTTAGTCATATTGGTTTGGCTAATGACTAATTTCTTACTATTCAAAATTGTCAACTTTTTTCATATAACAAATAATGTTAATTCAAGTAAATGCATAACTCTTATTTTAATAATGCTATCAAGCTGATCTTTCAAAAATTCAATTCCATTTTGGTTTAAGCCAGGCATTTAAGGGAAATGTAAGATGCCTCACTTAAGAGTTTTTAAAATTTATGACAAAGAAGAAAGAGATTAATTTCTACAAAGATTACCTAATCTTTAGCTACCTGATATTAGTCAAGATAGATTGGCTGAGCTGGGTGTGATGGTACATTCCTAGAATCCCAGCATTCAGGAGACTGAGGCAGGAGATCAAGAGTTTAAGGCCAGATTGGGGTACATAGTGGATTCAGTGCCAGACTGGGCAACATAGTAAGACTTTGTCTCAAAAAAACAAACAAAACAAAAAAGATCGATAGATAGATTTTTGGCTGCAACAATCCTGTTGGCTTTCATCAGGAAAAATGACTACTCCTGTAGATGGCATGTTTGCCATGGCTCATTAGGATTTCTTATAGTATGGCTATGTGACAAAAAATTTAGATTTATTTGGGTAAGTTTTTTGTTTTTTTTGTTTTTTTGTTTTTTTTTGGGTTTTTTGTTTTTGAAAATTGATGGGGTTTTTTTTTTTAAAGAAAGCCTGAAGTCTCCTTGCCTATGCTACAAACTTGCAGGAGAGGAGATATCCCTTGTGGGGGGAGGGGAAACCACACAAAAGAGGAGACTAATAATTCGGCCACAGATCCACAGAAAAACGCCATCCTCTATCCAAAAGAACACTGACAATTAGTACTGGATTATTAGATCCACGCCCTACTGTCACAGTCATGAGCTGAGGCTTTAGGTATGGTAATGTTTATGCAAGGATTCCTGGACCTAAAAATCATTTCAAGCCTTCCTTCAAGGCAGAAAGATTGGGAATGGCCTCCCTAGAATCTACTGCCACTGTGTCAGTGGGACTTGGATTTCTGCATCCTCTTGCTTGATCACTTTCTAATCCCCAAGGGCTCTGAAGAGCAAAGTTCTACTGACTAATGAGCCAGACCACTCAAAGAGCAAGATCCATTATGAAATTGTTTTGCACAATGTGAGCACCAAAGCCCACATGGAATCACTTTCACTGCAGGGCTGACTGGTGGTTTCGAGCCTCCCTATATACTCAAGAGCTCTTTCAGTCCAAAAGTGCAGAATTGCTTTTTTATTTTACTTTATTTTATTTTATTTTTTTTCCGGTACTGGAGGGTTGAGCCCAGAATCTCACACATGCTTTGCAAGTGCTCCTGAGCTACACTCCCAGCCTACTTATTACTTTTTATTTTGAGACAGGGTCTTGCTAAATTACACAGGCTGCCTATGGCCTCAAACTTGCAATCTTCCTGCCTTCGCCTCCCAAGTCATTGGGATTACTGTCATGAGCCACTGCATCTGCTCCAGAATTGCTATTTAATGAGGTAAATATATTATGTGTTGATTCAAAAAGATTTCTGAAACATAACATGAAATAAACAAGTTACAAAATGATGTGCAATGCATAAATATATATATGAACACATCCAGTAATATAATTATTGTGCATGAATTCTTGGCTGTTATATGTTCAGAGAAATAGAGGTGAAGATAAAGTTATTATATAATAAGAAATATAGCCAGGTGTAGTGGCACACAACTGTTAACCCAGCACCCAGGTGCCCAAGGCAAGAGGATTGCAAATTTGAACCCAACCTGGGCTACATAGCAGGAAACTGTCAAGAAAAGAAAAGAGAAGAAAAGAGAGAGGAGAGGAAAGGAGAGGAGAGCAGAGGAGGGGAGAGGAAAGGAAAGGAAAGAGAAGAAAGAAAAAACAATATATATATTATTTTTTCCCAGTGTCTGGCCAAAGCTCCTAAAACCTTTGTATTTTCCTAAGCAATAAAGATATTATGGGCATCTTTTGCTCTAATAGCTGGTCTTTGACCTAATGCGTGGCCAAAAGGAGAAAAAAAAAACTTCTAAAATCTTGGAATTTCGTAAGCAGTAGGGGTGATAAGAGGCCTTTTTTTTATTAAAAATTTTTAATATACACCTTAATGTGATTCATTCTGACATGCTTTTCATTGTGACATTTCCATATATGCATTTTGATGAACATTATTCATATAGGATACCCCTTACCCTCCCCTATGCTTCCCCCCCTCCCCCTCCCCATCTAAGTCTTCTCTATCTTTTACTTGGGAATATTTTTCTATATGTCCTTGGTTTCCAGTTCTGTTTAAGATAGATACTTTTCCTGTAGTAGTCTTTGTTTTTATCTTGTTGGAACAATTACATGCATTTTCTAGACCATTTATATTGACCATTCTTATCTTTTTCCCCCCTTTTATTTTGATCCGACCTTTGAATAGGATTTTTCCTTCCTATAATATTGAATCAGCTCCCACATATGAGTGACAACATGTGGTGTTTCTCTTTCTGAGCTTGTGTTCATTCACTTAAAATAATTTTCTCTAGTTCCATCCATTTTGCTGTGAATGACCTTATTTCATTTTTCTTGATTGCTGAGTAGTATTCCATTGTGTATATATACCAAAGTTTTTTTATCCATTCTTCTGTTGAAGGGCACTTTGGTTGATTCCATATCCTTGCTATTGTGAAAGGTGCTGCATTGAACATGGAGGTACAGGTGTCTCTGTGGTATGATGACTCATCTCCCTTTGGGTAAATTCCCAATAGTGTTATAGCTGGGTCATATGGTAGATCTATTTTTAGTTTTTTGAGGTACCTCCATATTGATTTCCACAGTGGTTGCACCAATTTACAGCTCCACCAACAATGTAAGAGTGTTCCCTTTTCCCCGCAACCTCGCCAGCATTTGTTATTGTTTGTTTTATTGATCTTGGCCATTCTTACTGGTGTAAGGTGAAATCTCAGCGTTGTTTTGATTTGCATTTCCCTAATGGCTAGGGATGTTGAGCATTTTTTCATGTGTTTCATGGCTTTACAGACCTCTTCATTTGAGAACTGTCTACTCAGTTCGTTTGCCCATTTGTGTATTGGGTTGTTTGTTTTTTTGGGAGTTTTTTTCTTGAGTTCTTTATAAATTCTAGTAATTAGACCTTTATCTGATGTATAAAATGAGAAGATTTCTTGCCATTCCATGGGTGTTTCCTTGACTCTGTTAATTGTTTCTTTTGCTGTGCAGAAGCTTTTTAATTTCACGTAATCCCATTTATCTATTATTGTTGTACTTTCTTGAGCAATTGGAGTCCTATTAAGGAAATACTTTCCTAAGCCTATATGATGGTGTATGTTGCCTATCTTGCCTTAAAGTTTCTGGTTTTATGTTGAGATCTTTTATCCATTTTGAGTTAACTTTCATGTATATTGAGAGATGGGGGTCAGCTTTCATTTTTCTGCATGTGGATGACCATGTTTCCCAGCACCATTTGTTGAAGAGGCTGTCCTTTTTCCAGTTTACTTGCTTTGCTCCTTTGTCGAAAATAAGGTGGCTATTGGTGTATTGAGGTATTTCTGGGTCTTCTATTCTGTTCCAGATGTCTTCAGACCTATTTTTGTGCCAGTACCAAGCTGTTTTTGCAACCACTGCTCTGTAGTATAGCTTGAAGTCAGGAATTGTGATTCCACCTGCATTTGTTTTGCAGCTTAAGAGTGTTTTGGCTATACATGGTCTTTTGTGGTTCCATATGAATTTTTGGATCATTTTTTCTATTTCTGTGAAGTCAGTCAGTGGAATTTTAAGGGGTATTGCATTAAATCTATAGATTGCTTTTGGTAGGATAGCCATTTTTACAATATTAATTCTCCCTATCCAGGAGCAGGGGAGGTCTTTCCATTTTTCAGTGTCCTCTGCTATTTCTTTCTTTAATGTTTTGAAATTTTCCTTGTAGAGTTCTGAAGGGTCTTTGGTTAGATTGATTCCAAGGTATTAATTTTCTGGTGGGCTATCATGAATGGTATTTTCCCTGAAATTTCCATCTCTTCCTGTTTGGAATTGGTGTAAAGAAAAGCTATTGATTTTTGTGTGTTAATTTTGTAGCCTGCAACTTTGCTGAAGGAGTTAATTAGATCCAGAAGTTTTCTGGTTGAGGTTTTGGGGTCTTTCAGATATAAGATCATATCACCTGCAAAGAATGATAATTTGACCTCTTCCTTGCCAATCTGTATCCCTTTGATTTCTTTCTCTTGTCTGATTGCCCTGGCCAGGACTTCAATTACTATATTGAATAGAATAGGAGAGAGAGGACATCCTTGTCTTGTTCCAGATCTAAGAGGAAATGGTTTCAGTTTTTCTCCATTTAATATAATGTTGGCTGTAGGTTTGTCATAAATGGCTTTTACGAAATTAAGGTACTTGCCTGTTATACCTATTTTCTCCAGTGTTTTTATCATGAAAAGGTGTTGCACTTTATCAAAGGCCTTTTCAGCATCAATTGAGATGATCATGTGGTTTTTGTTTGTCAGTTTCTTGATATGTTGTATTACATTAATTGATTTCCGTATGTTAAACCAGCCTTTCATCTGTGGTATAAATCCCACTTGGTCATGGTGAATAATCTTTTTCATATGCTGCTGGATTCTGTTTGCCAGAATTTTATTAAATATTTTTGCATCTAGATTCATAAGGGAGATGGGTCTATAATTCTCTATCTTAGATGCATCTTTTCCTGGTTTAGGTATCAGGGTGATGGTAGCTTCATAGAATGTATTTGGGAGTGTTCCCTCCTTTTGTATTCTTTGGAATAATTTGAGGAAGACAGGTATTATATCTTCTTTAAAAGTTTGGTAAAATTCTGCTGTGAATCCATCAGGACCTGGACTCTTCTTTGTTGGGAGGCTTTTAATTA
Source organism: Pedetes capensis (assembly GCA_007922755.1). Classification (NCBI taxonomy): domain Eukaryota; kingdom Metazoa; phylum Chordata; class Mammalia; order Rodentia; family Pedetidae; genus Pedetes; species Pedetes capensis. The sequence goes on from VMDO01003597.1 coordinate 127,111, forward strand.
CCTTTTCTATTTCTGTATATGTAATGGGCTGGTGTAAGTCAGTTATGTCTTCTGGGGTTAGTTTTGGTAGGTCATACGTATTAATAAATTTGTCCATTTCTTCTGTATTTTCATATTTTTGGGAATACAGTCTCTCATAGTAATCCCTGACAGTTTTTTGTATATCATTGAAATCAGTGGTAATGGGCCCATTGTCTTTCATAATCCATACTATGTTAGATGTTTCCTTTTTCTTTTTGATGCGGTTAGCCAGGGGGGTGTCTATTTTATTAAGCTTTTCAAAGAACCAGCTCTTAGTCTTATTAATTTTTTGAATTATCTCTTTGGATTCTAATTGAGATATTTCTCCCTTTATTTTTGTAGTTTCCCTCTGTGTGTTCCATTTAGGGTTGGTTTTTTGTTGGATTTCTAGTTTCTTAAGCTGTGTCATTAGGTCATTTATTTGGCTCTTCTTTATTTTATTGATGAAGGCACTTAATGCTATAAATTTCCCTCTTAAAACTGCCTTTGCTGTATCCCATATGTTTTGGTATGATGTGCTTTCATCATCATTTGATTGTAGGAATTTTTTAAATTCCAATTTGATTTCATCAATGATCCATTGGTCATTCAGTAGAGTATTATTCAGTCTCCATGAGTTTGTAAAGTTTCTGGAATTTTTCATGTTCTCAAGCTCCAATTTTATCCCATTATGATCTGATAAGGAACAGGGGATAATTTCTACTTTTTGTATTTGTTGAGGGAGTTCTTATGGACTAGCATATGATCTATCTTAGAAAACGTACCATGTTGAGCTGAGAAGAATGTGTATTCCTCATTGTGTGGATGAAATATTCTGTATATATCTGTGAGATCCAACTGGTTTAGGATGGAGATTAGATTTGATGTTTCTCTGTTGATTTTTTGTTTTGATGTCTGTCTCTTGACAAGAGTGGGGTATTGAAGTCCCCCATTATTATTGATTCTGGTCCAATAAAGTTCTTTATATTCTGTAAGTTTTGTCTTATAAAGCTAGGAGCCCCTATGTTTGGGGCATAAATGTTAAGGAGCATTATTGATTCTTGATCGATTATTCCTTGTATTAAAATGTAATGTCCTCCTTTGTCTCTTCTAATTAGTTTTGGAATGAAATTTAATCTATCTGAAATTAAAATTGCAACACCTGCTTTCTTTTGTTCTCCCCCTGCTAGGTATACAGTTTTCCAGCCCTTAACTCTCAGTTTATTCCAGTCTTTGTGAGTTAGATGAGTTTCTTGAATACCACATATTGATAGTTTGTGTTTTTTCATCCAATTAGCCAGCCTCTGTCTCTTAATTGGTGAGTTAAGACCATTTACATTAATAGAGATTATTGAGGAGCATTTATTGTTATATATCCAATCATTACCTATTACTGATTTATGATTCATATTTGCTTTGGTCCTTTCTTGGGTTGCACTCATCTCAGCTAACCAGTTCTTTGATTTCCTTTGTAGGGTTGTCTTAACTCTCCTGGATGTGGTAATTGATTTATTATCCTCTCCAGTGCTGGTTTGGTGGTTGCATATCATTTAAAAGCTTCAATGTCATTAAATGTCTCATATTCCTCATCTATTATCAAAGATAATTTTGCTGGATATATTAATCTAGGCTGGAGATAGTTTTTTATTAATATTTGGATCACCTGTGTCCATTCCTTTCTAGCTTTCAATGTTGATATGGAAAAGTCTGCAGTAATTTTAATTGGCTTTGTTTTATAAGTAATAAGGGGCTTCTGTCTTGCTGCTTGCAGGATAGTGTCTCTGGTCTCTAACAACAGCATGTGAGTGATGACATGTCTCAAGGATGATCTATTTAAGTCAGCCTTCCTGGGAGTCCTGAAAGTCTCAGTGGTGTATGTATCCATTTCCTGTGCTATCTTTGGGAAGTTTTCCTTGAGGATATCATTTACTAGGTTGTGAAGGCCTCCAGTGGATCTTTCTTCTCCTTCAGGAATGCCCAGAATTCTTATATTTCTTTTTTTCATTCTATCTGAGTTCTCTTGGAAATCTTTCTTTAAAACCTTTATCATTGACTCCATTTCTAATTGCTTGTGTTTCAGCTCATTTATGCCATCTTCTGCCTCAGAGGTCCTCAGCTCAGATTCATCCATTCTTGATGAAAAGGATTCTTCAGCCATGTTCAATTCTGATAATTTGGATTGAGTATCAAGCAAAGTGGCTTGGTTTTTCCTTATCATTTCTAACTGGGATGACAGAACGGCTTCCAAGTGAAAAACCTTCCTTTCAAGTATCTCCAGTGTGCTTGTGGTATTTTTCTTTATTTCTCTTAGCATGTTTATAACCATGACTCTGAACTCCGAATCAGAGATCTCTAAGAATTGAGAGTCCTTGGAGTTATTGGTTGGGGGGCTATGATCTGTGGAGCCTTCAGATCCATCCTGCCCCTTTGTGTTTTTTGTAGGTTTACTTTGTTTGCCCATAATATGGTCTGGGAAATAGAATTTGTCTCTCCTGATTATGCAGAACTTCTTCCAATCAGAGGCTTATTTAACAGGGAACAAATGTCTATGCTACACACCTCTATTCTTCAACTGAATCTCAGCTTATATTTACTGAGTCTCAACACAATCCTCATGAATCCATAAGACAGAGATGTGATGTTGTTGTTGTTGTTTTTGTTGTTGCTGTTGTTGCTTTGTTTCCCTTTCTTCTGTTTTCTTTTGACAGAGTCTCACTGTATCCCAGACTGGTCTGGAACTCTTGATCTTCCTGGCTTAGAATCCCAAGTGATGGACACAATTATAGTCATGCACCACCATGCCCAGCTCAGAGATGAAATTTTTAAGAGAGAACCACAAATTCCAAATAGGAAATGACTGTCATGTGCAAATACATGGAAAAGTATAGAATACTGGCTCTACCTTGAAGACACTACCAGTTTGGTTGGAGGTGGGAGGAGACAAGGGGTAAGACTTAGGGTTTGGCTGGAAAGACAGACATGTGACACAAAATACCTGTATCCAATAAGGCTTCCCTGCAGACGTGATTTTTTGCAGAGGAGGTGATGCCTTTTCTGAATCTTGAGGAAGGAAGAGGAACAATCCAGGTAACGGGGAGATCCAAGCAGAAAATGCAAGATAATTCCTTGTTAATAGTAAAAGGAGCTTTTGAAGGCAAACAGGTGAAGTTAGGGAGATGTCAGGGACAGATCAACAAATTCCCAGTGTGGGAACCCAAAGAATTTATCATGAAATCCAATGCAGTACCACTGTTGTATCTTAGCAATGGGGTGGACTAGGTCAGCCTTTCACCTGGCAAAGATCACTGCAGCTCCCTTCAGAAGTGAGAGAAGAAAAAAAGTTACAGTTGCATTTGCAGGCAAGACACATGCCCACTCCCCCAAAACAGTAGCAACAGTGGAGTTGGGTGATCAGCTGAAAGACAGCAATGGTAGTATTGGCAGGAATGGTGGCAGTTACATGTGAAGTAAGTGAGGAAGGATCTCAGCGGACTCTGAGGTTTCTGGCTTGGGCCCTGGAATGGAAAGTGGTCCACATGCTAACAGAGGGGTGCTTGGAGCTGATGAGTACAGTCAGTAGAGATTCAGAGAAGTAACTATATGCTATAGTGATAATCAAAGATCTTAGGGTTTTGGAGGGGTTGTTTTGGTTTGGATTTTGTTGTTGTTGTTTTGTTTTTGCAGTGTTGGATGTTGAACCCAAGGCCTCTCTCATGTTAGGCAAGTATTCTACCACTGAGCTTCATCCTAGGTCCTTGGTTTTTTATGACAGGGCCTCACTTTGTAGCCCAGGCTGGCCTTGAACTCACTATTCTCTTGCTTCCTTGAATATCATATAACAGTCTTATCTGAAAGGCAGAACATGAGTCAGTGTTTTGCAACAGGAACCTCAGTTCTGTTTCAGGGCCTTGAGGACCCAACACAGTGAAAGCTACAAGGGGAGAATGGAGAAATCATGGGGGTGGAGATGGAGAAAAAGGGATGAGAGGGCTGACAAAGGTCAGAGAGGAGCAGCAGCTGTTCAGACACTGAGGTCCTACCCAATCTTGAATGCCACCTCTGTCACTGGGATTCCCTTTTGACCTCAGACAAACCCACTGAGACCCGCTACCAAGGTAAGAACAGTTAACATAAACTATCTTAAAAGATGAGATGTAGGGTCCATCTTGGTAAATTTTTGTACTGCCTCTGTTAGGCGAGAGAGGAATTGGGCTGGATTCTCCTCTGGGTGTTGGGTGATCTCCCTAATTTTGTCATAATTGACCATTTTCTGGGAAACATTTCTTCAGGCCCTCAGTGAGGCAAACTATCATATGGTCTCTAAGAGCTCAACCAGGACCCCCTTCCTGATATGTCCAGTCTGGCTGGGTATCTGGGACTGCCTGGGTTCCTGCCAGTTGAGTGGGGTCTGTTGCATGCAAGCTGTCTGCTGCTGCCTGTGCTGCCTTCCAAACCCTCTGCCTCACCTCTGGGGAGAGGGTAGTGGAGAGAATGGTGTAAATATCTCTCCAAGTCAGGTCAAAGGACTGGGTGACATAATAAAATTCTTTTATATAAATGTCTGGCTCAGAAGAGAAGGGACCAAGTCATCTTTCAATTTGTGACAGATCAGTAAAGGTGAAAGGAATGTGAACACACATGATGCCCTTGGGTCCTGCTTCCTCCTGAAGAGGCAGTTGTAGTTGGGCAGCAGGAGCAAGGGGTGGTAAATTTAGGTATCTTGACAATGTATAAGGAGGAGAAGTAGGTGTACTGGGAGGAATGGGAATGGAAACTTTGGGAGATGAGGGGGAAGAGGAGGTAGGCAGGGAAGGAGTAGAGGCAAGGGGTGGGGGGAATATGGAGTGGTAGGACTGGGAGAGAGAGAATGAGTGGAATTATAAAGAGGAAGTGTGGGAGGGGCAGAGTGGTCTGAGGGATCAAATTCATCCATATCAGCAGTTAGATCAGATTTTTTTCTTGAGGAGGAGGAGAATCAGCAAAAAGGATTTCGGAGGTAGAGCAAGACTGGCAGAGAGAAGGGTGGGAACAGAGATGGAAAAAGGCCTGAACATAGCAGACCTCTGACCATTTGCCGTTTCGTTGAAAAAAGTTTTGAAGATCCTGGAGAATATTAGGGTTGACTGTCCCATCTTCTGGCCATTGTGACTCATTATTGAGCCTGTAATGGGGCCAGGCCTGATTGCAAAAGAAAATCAGTTTCTTAGGTTTTATGTCAAAAACCAATCCAAGGGTATGGAGATTTGCCAGTAGGCAGCCCATAGGTGTAGTACAAGAGGGTTTGGACTGAGATGTTCCCATGGTAATTTTGGAGGAGGGAGGTGTACCTCTCCATCTCCCTCTCCCTAGGAGAAGTACAAGGAAGAGGAGCATCCTCACTTTTCCCAGTACCCCCAATGTAGAGGAGTAGGAAGACAAGTCAAGGGAGCATCCCCACTGAGACTACGGCTCCTTGGGTATAAGAAAAAGATCTGCCTGACCCAGCACTGGGAGTTTATCGAGGAGAGAGATGGAGGATCAGAGTAGAGGGGCTCAAGTGACTCACCTCAGAGGATTAGCTGATGTGGATGCAGTGGTCAGAAATGGCAAAGGTAGAGGGCCCTGCTCTGTTTATGATCCAGCAGCGAGGTCGGGAGGTTGAGCAGGAAGCCAATCAATACCAGAGAACAAGGGATTGTCGCTATTCCTGTCCCGGATTTCATCACCATAAATGTTAGGTAAGAAGCTGAAAACCTGTAAACTCAACAGACCTTTATTGAAAGAAACTGCCAGTGCTGTCTCTAGTAAAGGAGAGAGCAGCCACAGGGGGGAAGAAGGGGCTAGGATTTTATGGGCTCTAGGTGGGAGGGGGAAGTGACATGTCACATAGGGATAAGTAGGAAGCTGGTGTGTGGAGGGTTCTGATAGGCTGGAAGAGTCAAGTCCAATTTTGGTGGGCTTTTTGGTGGGCTTTTGAGGACTAGAGGATAGTGGGTAGAAGAAGGTACCACCTTATAGGGAGGAGCCATTTTGTAACAGGTCCTGCCTAACAGAAACAAAAAACAAGTATGTGTGCAACACTGCACTAGCATCCAGGAGAACAAGGATCCTGGTCTCCAAGGTAACCAGATCGCAGTACCCACCATGGGGCTTGCACATACAGCCTCACTGTGGGAAGCACTGGAGACTCCAGCCTGGTGCTCACCTAGGGCTCTGCGGGGCATGGGGTGGCTCCGCAGTAGATTCGGGGGGGGGGTTCTCTCGGAGGGGAAGAGAAGCCCCACACCCTCCTAACCATATTCTTCTTCCATAAAGTCCATGCACCTCAGACAGGTTTCCCACCCCTTGGGCTATGGAATGGTATATAAGTAAAGGTTTTCCTAAAGGTAAGTAAGCACATGTATTTTTAAGAAATCAATTTCTTCATTCATTTGAAAAGTTCATAAGATGGAAATTTATAAAATTTGTAGAGACAGCAAGTAGATCAAAGTTAGCTGGGGCTGGGACAGGAACAGATATTAATTATAAAGGGATCTTATTGGAGCAATGAAACTGTTCTAAAACAGGGGTCCTGGCAACTGAGAAGTACAGTCAAAAGAGATGCAAAGGCTTTCCTGTACATTATGGTAATGGATCTTAGCTTCTGATGATATTTGCTTGTTTTCTGTTGTTAATAATGCAACACCACAGACTGGGTAAAATTTTGTGAAAAGAGGCTTACTATGTCTCCCGGTTCTGAGGTGTGAGGCAGAGGTAGCCTCAGCCTCTGGCGATGGCCTTGCTGGCAGTCTTGGGGAGGTTCAGTGTTGTTCCATGGTGAGAGGGAAAGCACATGTGTATATGTCTCTCCTATTCTTTAAACCCATGAGGGTTCAATCATGAGGTTTCCACCAAGTAGCTTTATCTAATGCTAACCACCTTCCAATGGCCCCACCTCTAAACACCACAACGGGATTAAGCTTCACTCTCTTAATACCTGCTGGGTGGGATTAAATTTCAGCACATGAAGCCTTAGGGAACATACTCAAATCCTAGCCAAACCCTAGTACTGACTCAATGTGATGGTTGCACTGCTTAGTAAATTGACTTTTAAAAAATTGAATTTTACACTTAAATTTTATATGTAAAATAAACTATTTCAATAAAGTGGTTCTCTTTTAAAAAGTCACCTTTCAGGTTCAGAGTTGAGACTTATTCTCCGGTCTCCTCTCCTGGCTGCCTCATGAATAAACTCACTTGCAAAACTGATAGATTCAGTGATTGACAGTGTGCAGGACAAGAGGAAATAGGTCTGGCCTGGCAACATTGTCTCAGTTTGATTCCTGGAAGAATTTTTAAAAATCTGCTTTCAGGTCTCATGTGTCAATATGTAGTCTTTCCCAAAGAGGATCTGCCTGAGAAAGCACCTGTGTTTAAATTCATGTAAAATGTCCTTCCTCATCTCCCCTTGTCATTAACCAAGTTCAAAAAGAAAGAAAACCACAGTCTCCTATACTGTTTCTAGTGTGGTGTGTTGACTCTGAGTGAAGAAATCTCCCAGTTGCCAACAAGGAAACATCTGTAAATATTAGTTACTCGATGACTCCTTTGACTCATGCCTTAGGGCTTCTAGCTTTCTCTATTTTAAGCTTCATTTGGTGGGAGCTGAATCTTAAAGGAAGAAAAAAACTATACATAAGCAGATATATAAAAATGGGCAATGAAACTTAAAAGGGAAAATATAAGCCAAGTAGAAATAAGGAGGGAGAGGACTAGCAAAGGGAAGCAAAGTTTGTACAAGGCAGGAAGGGAAGGAGAAACAGTGTAAAGGCATAAAGAAGAAGAGAATAGTCTCAATGTAAATGATGCAACTTCATGAGTACATGGGAAAATAGAGGAATATAACCCATAAATGCGTACAACTTTTACTACATATTAATCAAAAGATTCCATAAACTTTGTAAGTTGATGAAAGTGTGACCAAAAGTGATGTAATTTTGCACAATAGAAAAAGCAAATGCTGTTTTACTCTGAGCCCCACCAACATTTATCAGTACAAGGAAAAGAAAGGGGAAAAAAAGCCTCATTTGGTCAAGAGTGGAGCCTGGTATTAAAGATTCAGTGTTTTCACCTGTGCTGAGATGTTCTAAATTCTGATGCTGTGGAATGGGGTGGTGGATGTGTTGACAAGTTTCATTTAAAGACCCCATGTTTCCACACAACTCCTGGCAAGGGATAGGTCGGGGAGAGTTCCAAAGAGCAAAGCAAAAGTAGCACTGACACAAAATATTCATTGCTAAAGCTGGCTTTCCCAGGTATTTAAACATATGTGATTCTTTCCAGCTCTTCCCAACACATCCATAGGTTGCATGATTGGAAAAAGTCACCTTTGAACAGATGAAGCTGACCTGTTCAATGACACTAATTGAGTGACACTACCAAATTTGTCAAGATACATTGGACAAAACCGCATATGGCGGTGTATTCCTGTGATCCCAGCACTCAGGAAGCTGAGGCAGGAGGACTACCGCAAGTTCCAGGCCAGCCTCTGCCACAGAGGGAGTCTCTGTCTCAAAAAAGAAAACAAAACAAGCCATGAATAAAAAATTCACTTGACTTCTTCAGATTTGCTATGAATTAATCAAAAAGGTGGTGAAGAATCATGTACCAGGTCACATCATGAGATACACAATCCAGCCCCACAGGCCTGATCTTTAGAGACCTTTGATGCCACCCAGCTTCATTCTCTATTTGCAAGATGGAAGCTTCCAGTGTCCCTAGGTTTTTGCTTGAAGAAACCTGCCTAGGAAAACATTGGACTGTGGCATAAGCAATAAATTCTTTTTGGGTTAAACCACTGAGATCTGTAGGACTGTTAGCCACCCAGTGTAACCTACCCTGCCCTATTTCCATGAATAAAAGGAGAGCTGGGGGAGTCAAGTAGCCACTTTCTCCCTACCACGTGGTAGTGACCTCAAGTATAAATAGACTCAAGGCACAGAAAAAGGAAAGAACTGGACCCCGTTAGCTGGTTTCAGTCAGAAGTCTGGGGCCCCTTCATGGCCCACAACTTTCCTATTGATAGTTACTATTTTGCCATGGCTTCTCCTTCAGGCAAACTCCAGCCTACTTGTAACCAAACACAAAGGATTCACATCTTGGAGGGTACAAAATCAAAACAAGCACAACCAAGACAAAGAGTAAAGAAGGATTTATTCCCTGCAAGTGGAAAGCCCTGGCCATGATTCCCAAAATGGCGCTGTTCCCAAACAAAGAAAGTTTGGGGATTTTATTGGGGAAGCCTATACGTATTCAGAAGAGGAGGCACTTTGGAGCAGGTACATTTTCCAAGCATGCTCAACTTATGATATACATGACTGAGCACATTCAGTTGAAGTCATTGTTCAGGAAAGAAAGATGGCAGACAGGTACACTCCTGAATGCATCTAGTCTGCATTGCAGAAGAATGATGGATAGAAATGTTTTACACATCTGGGGTGTGTATCATAATTTCCTACCAGAAATTCTTTTAGTTGCTGCTGGTGACCCCCACTCTGTTGGGCTTACTTCACCCTCCTTCAGCCATGAAACAGATAATTGGGATCCAAGAGCATCTCATGATTCTGCCAGAGGTCACACCCCAGATAATGCTGCCTTTCAGCCAGCTGGAGACAAGACGGTGAGGGAGAAAGGCCTCAGCAAAGGAGTTTGGGAACATGCTCCCATCCCAGGCCTCTGTGTCCCCTACTGAGCAGCCATGAGAAGGGGGCAGGCACTGGCCCTAATATCCCACTAGAGTCGTAGTCTCTGGAATACAGAAACAAATAGCACTTCAGGCCAGCTGGGCTACAGAAAGGAACAGATAGGATTTAAAGAGAGATGGTCAGAAGAAGTAGCCTTCAGCTTTCCTATCTCTATGGCTGCTGACTTACTCACAGGACTAGAGCCTCACTTGATTAGCCTCATCAACTTCAAGAGGATGAGCAGAGACTCATTTGCCTACAATGCTATAATAGACAGCTGTCAACCTGGGCATGGTAGCTAGGAGTCTACTTCTACAAGTCATCCAGGATGTGAAAGAGGTAGATTTGTTTATTCTTCCTGTTTAGAACTTTTCCTCGTCCCTCCCAACTCTATCCTAACTACCTGTGACTTCATGTCCTCAGGCATCACAGCTATCAACAGGTTTTCAAATGCCCCTCCCACTCGTTTTTTCACTGCAATCATTGATAAAGAAATCCAGCAGCTAGCCGGCGCAGTGGCACACGTCTGTAATCCCAGCGGCTTGGGAGGCTGAGGCAGGAGGATCGCAAGTTCGAGACCAGATGCAGTCTGCATAACTTAGCAAGACCCTGTCTCAAAAAGTAAAAAAAAAAAAAAAAAAAAAAGGTCTGGGGGCACAGCTCAGTGGTCCAGCACTTGCAAAGCATGCAGGCACAAGGCCCTGGGTTCAACCCCCAGTACCACAAAAAAAAAAAAAGAAAGAAAGAAAGAAAGAAATCCAGCAGCTGAGGCACACAAACACAAGAGAACATTCTGACCTGCAGAAGTAAGTTTATTTGAGACAAGTGAGGTGAGGGTTGAGGGTAGAGCTGCATTTGAGGAAGTGGTTGCAGTGAGCTGAGTGAGACTGGGAATTTTATGGGGCTGGTCGGGCCTTGGTAGGAAGTATAGGTGGGGGTAGTTTTTCTTTGAAGAAAGGGAGGGGTATACGTTTTCAGATGATTGGCATCTGGCTCTTGGTATCAAAGGCATTCTGACCTTCGGGCCCAGTTTGTTTCAAATGTCTGGCCACCTGGTATTTGGGTATCATTCTCACCTTTGGAGACTGGTCGGGGACCTTTTATTCACAAGCAATATACTTCAAAAACTTAAGGCAATGTGGAATAACTTGGCCACTCAATAAATGCATGTTGAATTGTATTAATGGGAATATCTAAGAGCCTTGGATTAGAGATACACCCTCAGCATCTCCAAATCAGATTTGAAGAGAAACTAGTGGCCATATTAATCCTGAAACAGAAAGAGAATAGTCTGGTCCCACAGTAGGACCAGAGGTGCCACAATCAACTGCAGAGGGTTGACATTCTGGCTTAGAAGGAAGACCTCTTCCCCACCCAAGCCCCACACACTGTCCAGATGTGTCTCCCCACATCTGGGCCAAAATGCAAGACATGCTGGATCATTAACCTTCCTCCAGTGCCCTGAGGATTTAGCACTTCCTGGAAATACCTGACATTCCAGAAAAATAGACAGAACTTAAGGCCAGTGACTGAAGCCGGTAATGCTCTGATGAACCCAACCCTGATTACCTGAATGTCTGTGTAACAGTATTTAACAGTGGGGCCATTCATACCATTGTGAATTACTTGTATAGGACTAAGAGGACATTCACCTGAATAGGGGCCTGGGTGCAGACTCAGCAGACAAATGGAATCACATCACCGCCCCCCCTGATGAGCCCACTGGAATATGGTATATGATTGTTGGTTGCTGCCAGCATCCACTCATACCCAAACATACCTCTCTTCCTCCCATACGCTTACAGAAAGGCAGAACTCCTGAGATGAAGGATCCTGAGTCATTTGGCAGAGAAAGCTATTACAGCTTGCCAAGGAGCTGCAGAATCCCTGGGACCAGATGGCAGGACCACTTCTCACACCCAGAGAGGGAATCCACAGAGAGGGGAAGAGGAGGAGCGACCAGAGAGCCACCTCCACCGTAACAGCAGTGTGGATAGAGGGCTTAGCTGTTGCAGGAATCTTCCCTGCAAAGCCAGGCACAGGTGTGTGCCTGGCCACAAGGGCACGGCCTGGCTCTGAAGAGTAGCAACACTGGAAGAGGTATGTCAGTTCTCACATGGTGTGAGTGTGACCAGGGGAAAGGCGTTATCCCTTAATATCATCACACACATACACACACACAGACACACACACACATACACACACACAACTAAACAGAACTCCTGAGATGTGGGTCCTTCACTTGGGGAGAGAGGGAGTGGGATGGGGCATGGAGAGTTCACAGAGTGGTGGCATGCAAATGGCTTCCTTACCCTTTGTCTGAAGTCTTAGAATTTAATTCACAAGCAATTTGAAGCCCAAAATGGGGAGCAAAATATTAACCCACCTGCATGACTTTTCCTGATTTCTACAGTACTCAATCATTCTAAGCAAAAAATTTAAAGAATACAATTAAAGCTGAGCACCATGGTGCACACCTGTAATCTCAGCTTCCCGGGAGGCTGAAGCCGAAGTTTACAAGTTTGAGGCCAGAGACAGCCTGTGAAACTTACTGACTCCTTGTCTCAAAAAATAAAAAAAATTTAAAAACGGCCTGGGGGTGCAACTTAGTGGTAGAGCACTTGCCTACCATGCATGAAGCCCTGGGTTCAACCCCTCAGTTCTACAAAAATAAAAGGAAATTAAATGGCTTGTAATACTGTGACTGAATGCAATGGGTTTGCATCTTCGTGAGTACAAATCCAAAACAAGCATAGCCAAGATATAAAAGAGTGTAAACAAATTTATTACCTCCAGCAGGTAAGGAGAACACAGCAGTTATTTCAAAAGTAACACTCTCTTTTTTTTTTTATTAGAAATTTTTAATGTACATCATAATGTGATTCATTTTGACATGCTTTTCATTGTGACAATTTTCATATATGCAATTTGATAAGCATTATACATATAGGTTACCCCTTACCCTCCTCTATGTTTCCCCCCTCCCCCCTTCCTATCTAAGTTTCCCATCCAAGTCTTCTCTATCTTTTACTATACTCTATCTTTTACTATATAGTATTTTTCTATATGTCCTTGGGTTCCATTTCTGTTTAAGATAGAAACTTTTCCTGTAGTGGTCTTTGTTTCTATCTTGTTAGAACAATTACATGCGATTTTTAGTCCATTTGTATTGACCTCATTCTTATCTTCCCTCCCCCCCTTTTAATGTGATCTGACCTTTGAATAGGATTTTTC